>JAGFPH010020051.1:0-14591 GCA_018207615.1 Philaenus spumarius
CACTCACACACAAACACAACTAGGTTAAAATAGCAATAAAGTTTAACACTCAACTAGGATAACTTTTAATTATAAGGAGATTCATCTGCCATTCGGGCTATAATAATTTATTTTTATATTATGACAGTTCCTTCGATTAGGCTCGGCTAAGTTATGTTTATATAATTTTCTTATACACTTTAACACATCGTTGTATACACATTTTATACGAATTATTACTCCATACCATAATTTTGAACGCATATACTTATTTTTCCGATCAGCCCCACAGTTTGAGAATTACCGAGGCACCCTGTATGTAGGGATGAAGTACATGTATTACTAACTATTTTAGAAAAATTTTACCAAATCCCACCACAAACACGGGATTTATAGAATTTTGTCTGATCAGCCACAAATTTTTAGAATTTAGAGACTAAATAATTAGTTAGAGACATTAACAAATTCTATGTACTATACTATACGCGCTATAACCGTTCACTTGGGATTTTTGGAGTTTAATGTGAAAATGATATCGGCAACGTCGCACTACTGAGACTAGCGGATGTGTCTTATCCCGCTGGCTCACAGCTGCACTTCCTGAGAAGGCTCTTTCGAAATTGCAAACTATTTTTTTTTCTTCTGAGACATTTTTAAATATTTCTTATCATAACATGTTTGGTCATACTTTACTGATAATAAATATCTAAAATGTATTAAAATTGGACAATTATAAGTATTGTTTATAGTTTTAAAATGTAATAGTTAAAACATTATTAAAAATTCCAGGTAATTAACACAACCATGAGTTCATCTCTTCATGGTAGTCGTTAGTCTTTTTTGAACCGAATATAAGTGATTCAGATTTAATCCATCCTTTTGATGATACAGCACGGCAAACAATAATTCTACTCCCTTTCCCAATTGGTGCCACCAGAGAACCCTGTACAGTTTCATCAGTCCAACCTGTAGTCATCGTAGTGTTTTTATTAATCCATGTCTCGTCCAAAAATACAGTTTTTTGCAGTCAATATGTTTGGAAGCCCTTAAAAACTATACCTTGCCAGTGCCACGTCAGGTCTCTCAAGTAGTACCTTACGTTTGTTTATTTTCTTATACTTAAATCCAATTTTCTTTAAAATGTTACTAAGGGAGGTGTGTTTTCCCCAAAAAATTCCACATTCATTCATACTTTTTAACAGTTTGGGAACAGTTGTAACTTCTTTTCAATTGTAGTATGAGTATACATGTCGCTTTATCGCACCGTTGTCAAAATCATCAATATCAGTGGTTGGTTTGTGTTTATTTATTTTTTACCTGGTGTTGTTATAGCCCGTCTCAGGTTAAGTTGAGGCAAGGAGGGTGGGTAATTAGGGTCGGTCTCAACTGTCATAAAACTGACCCTTATTAATGCCACCTGATTGAACCTGTAGCAAACTATAGTATAAAATTGCAATTTTGTATGTCTTAAGTGAAAATGAAAAAACGATATCATATTTCGTTTTATTATATTTTCCAGATAATTTTGATACCAAATTTGATTACATTTGGCCAACTTTGAGCTGTGCTAGCATTATCAAATTTTTTAGTTGAATCAAAATTACTAATACGGTTTACAACAATAAAGCCAAAAAAATTTACTAGAGAAGTTCATATTTAAAAATGTAATAAATAATCATTATTTAAGAACAAATTCGATACTGTATCGTTATTTATCATAATACAAACAATAATTGTGTGTTTGTCCTATGTTAATCGGCCGACTTAAAGTGTTGTTACTGTTTTTTTCAATACAAGAAATTCCAAAATTAAACTTTTATTATTAATGATAAAGCGGTATTAATTATATTGCATAAATTAAGGCTCGGCTCCCTACATTCAAAACGGCGAAGTTGGCTACCAATTTAAATGTTTAATAACCAAAACATACCTTCACTATTAAGCATATTTTTGTGTTGTTTTTGTTAAAAAACGAAAGCTGTTTTTTTTTTCTTAAAGTAAAAGAGATTGTGGGTGTTCATTGCTAAGATTTTTTGCAATATCTCTTTTTCAACTGAGTAAAAAATTAATAAAGTTTACTGTTTTTTCTATTTATATCATACGTTATGAAAACAATAAAACAGTTTTTGAAAATGTATTTAGCAATCAACATCCGCATATGACTTGTCTTCAAAATGAAACCAAATTTTTAAATTTATTCCACGAATTAACAGAAAAAAAGACTTATTCTGTAGCATTGCTCTTATGGGAATCAGATTCAATATGGCGGACAGGGTAGTGCCCCCTTAAGTCGGCCGATTAACACGATACAAACACACAATTGTTTGTATTATGTTAAATAACGATACAGTACTAAGTTTTTTTTATAAAAAAATGATTATTTATTACATATTTAAATATGAACTTCTCTAGTACATTTTTGCGGCTTTATTGTTGTAAACCATATTAGTAATGTTAATTCAACTAAGAAAGTTTATAATGCTAGTACAGTTCAAAGTTGGCCAAATGTAATCAAAATTGGTATCAAAATTATCAGGAAAGTATCATGAAACGAAATATGATTTCGGTTTTTCATTTTCACTTAAGACAACAGAATTGAAATTTTATACTAAAGTACCCTACAGGTTCACTCAGGCGGCATTAATAATGGTCAGTTTTATGACGGTTGAGACCGACCCTAATCACCCACCCTCCTTGCCTCAACTTAACCTGAGACGGGCTATAATACAGGACTCTGGTGTTACACATCTACAACACAGGAGCATGGTGGTGAACTGCTTGACGAGCGGAAATGATTGTAGGGGAAGGGGGACAATTCCCGGGATACAATCCAAAAAAATATACAAACACTGTTCTTCCAACAAAAACAATCTACTACGACCTTCCCAACATGAAAATTTTTGAAGCAACAGAACTCTAATTTTTACTTTTTACAGTAAAATATTTAATGTCAGCAGGTTAAAAACGAAATTTTTGATAGTTTATATTATTTTGAATTAGTTATTTTTCAATAGTATTTGTTTTATGTTTAAATGTTAGTTTTTCCGCAAAACGATCACAATATTTTTAGTTTTACCATTTTTCCAGTACTATTAGTTGTCTGATTACAAATATTTTTATATATTATTTCTTGTTAGAAAATTATCTTTATGATGCATAGTCACAATGAACTTTTCATTAAGTTTTGAAGAAAAAGTGTAATTTTTACTTGGAACCTAGTTGCAAGTCATCGTCCAACCAGATACTTGTGATAGGTGGATGGGGTAGCGAGCCGCCCCGCAGCGTTGCCAAACTGTGCTAGTCCCAAGTGAAAAGTTATCGCGCGCGGGGTATAGGTGATCTCGCACACTTGGGGCTGGGGTTCTTCGAAGATCTTAACACTCCTTTACAAAGGAGGGTTCACGAAAACGTGTATACGTTCTGACGATGGTGAAACCTTTTACCGTTGTATTCCTTCTACTACAGGTGCAACTTTATCTGAAGAAGGACAAGTTGTAATAACCGAGTTCATTATTAGAGTTCCTTTGATAGAATTTACAACCACATCGAAAATCATGCTGAACGGTTTATCATGCACAACAGATTTAAAAACGGTTAGATTTGAATTCAGGAAATGACAACGTATTCAAAAACTTTTAGGTATAGTATTAACTACATTACAATACGATATAACTAACATATACAGGAACGTCAATAATCCTAAGTTTATTCTGATAGGCTTTCAGAAGAAATCGGATGCTCAGATTGAAGATTGTTCAATCTTTACTAACGCTAACGTAAAGAACATTAGGGTAAAAATTAACTATGAAACCTATACTGATGAGATGATGAATTTAAATACATTAAGCGGAAATTATGCGGTTGCTTATGAGATGTATAAAGACTTTAAACACGTGCACGTCGAAGATCAAGATATGTTACACGATCCAGTTAATTTTATGATTAAATATTGCGTTTACGTAATCGATACTTCAAAACAGCCTGAAAACATTTCAGGATCTAGAAACAATATAATACTTCAAGTAGACTTTACATCTGCTACTACCATTGAACTGAAAGCAAAAATGTGGTTATAGTCTCCCATGCTAAACTAAACTACGATGTCATTAACAACACGATCAGAGAGGTTTAAAATTTAGAAGATGTAGTAGTGAACACTAAAATCTATATAAAAACCAACAACAAAAAAATAATAATAAAACCGATAAAAAATATGTATAATTAACTTATATCTTACTACTAATAGAAAATTTGGTTTCTTTTTTTTTACTCTTCCCATTACTTTGAGGTGAAGAGTTCTACTCGAATGAAATTCTTATTCTCATCATAGTGGACTTCGAAGTAAAGTTCAGGCGTTTCGTTTAATCCCTTTAAGTTATTAGAATCGATTTTAGAATATTTCGCAGGCAGAAAACATTGAAAATCTTCACTTTCGATCACACGTTCTCTGAATTTAGCCTTTACCATTCTTAGCTCTTTAACTTTATATTTTATATTCTGCTCGAGATTAGTTAGTTTTAGATTTTTCTTATAATTATTGAACAGTTGATATACACTATTAAAGTCAATTACGTAAAAGTTTTTTATTCCGTTTGTTTGTTCCATGATTTACGAGATGGCCCTCCCTTATTACTCTAGACCTCCTCCGAGTGTTTTAGTGTGGGGCTTTGAAATCTAATTTTTTTTACGATATTGAACCTTCAGAATCGTAGTAGTAGTCATAACTTATAGTTCGGAAATATTAGACTCATATTGTTCGGAATTATTCGAATCTTCAGATTCGTAGTAGTAGTTATTTTGATTGAAAATGTTGTTCAAAATTGAATTTTGCCTATCCCAATTTTCATCTACGTCAACAACTTTTATATTTAAATTCCATGCTGTAGCCTACGGATTAGTTTATTAATTAACTAAGTAATTTTTCTTTACCTTCTTTTGTATGTCAATCTAATCCTTGTTTTTTGTTTTTATCCTACGACCGCGGTTTCAGGCATTCGCCCATCTTCAGGTACTTATTTACAATATCATGATCACAATAACACTAACACATAACTAAACACAAAAATCTTACTCCGTATTGGAGATCGTTAAAAATTTTAATAAATTCTTTATAGCGATGCTCAAGTTAGGCCAGTCACTACGTTACATTTTAAACTTTTAACGATCTCCAATACGGAGTAAGATTTTTGTGTTTAGTTATGTGTTAGTGTTATTGTGATCATGACATTGTAAATAAGTACCTGAAGATGGGCGAATGCCTGAAACCGTGGTCGTAGGAGAAAAATATAAAACAAGGATTAGATTGACATACAAAAGAAGGTAAAGAAAAAATTACTTAGTTAACTTTTATATCTTAAGTTATCTTTTATAAGTTTTATCTTCTCCCCTTCATCTATCTTTTTCTCTTCGTCTTTTATCTCAGATATCTCTCGACGTTTTCTTGCTTCTTCTTCGTCCAACCTCTCGCGATCGCAACGGTCATTAAATTGTTTGAAAATTTGCCTAGTAGCTGCATGTTGTTCATCCCAATCATCATCTACGTTAACAACTTTTATATCTCTAAATTTTATCTTCTTCCCTTCATCTACCTTTTTCTCTTCGTCTTTTATGTCAGATATCTATCGACGTTGTCTTGCTTCTTCTTTCAACTTGGCTATCGTATCGTTATCATTTACTGTTAATAATTGAAACCGTTTAGGTTTCCAGACGATTGCACAGGTTTATTATTACTTGCTTCTACCGTTTCGTTATCATATACAGGTAATAATTGAAACTTGTTTGGCTGCCAGACAGATGGTTTTTTTTAATAATTTTTTCACTGTTTGCTTCATCCTCTTTTACCTCAACTTCAGCTTTTACATTCAGTATTGTAAACATCGCAGCATTTATATTTCTTAGCGCTTCTTTTAGTTCGTGGGACTTTAAAATTGTTGACTTTCAGTTGACATGTTTTCAGAGATGTCGTCTCCCTTACTACTACGGACCTCTTCCGGGTGATTCAATCTGGGACTTAGAATATTTGTATTACCTTGTTTATTAACTGACATTTTTTACGAGATGTCGCCTCCTCACTATATACCTTTTTATACAAAGATCTAAAATTACGAAAGGAAGATCTAAAGGTACGAAGCTGTACGGAGGTATGACCTTGAACCTCTACTCTCGGCGGACTGAACGTCATCAGATAATACCACTCCGTCTTATGTGACCCAGTGATGACATTATCCGAGGACGTTCTATCTGTGGGCTCGAGGTACGGAGGTATGAACCTTGAACTTACGCGCACAACGCTAATATTTTTCACGGGAGATCTGCGATCAAATTCCTTCAAATGAACTTGTTGGCACAAAGTCGGCCAACCCGGCACCAAATCTCCCGTGCGCCAGAACCGGTATTTCCCTAACTACTGTGACGTTATTTCAAATAGCGCGTTACCATTTAAGCCAAAACATAAATTTAATCTAAATTACAACTCATAAACAACACTCTCTCTCCATCTAGCGTCCCAAATACACAACCACATCATACCAGCAGTAATTCTCGTTATCTTAAACAGCTGACTCAGAACCCACTGCGCATGCGTTGCGACTGCTCATTGGGTCACTCAAGCATTAACGGCCTCTTCTCTAAAAGACCTTCAACATGGCCTGACGTTTTTGTTACACAACTCACTAATCAAAATACAGAATAGTGAGCGGTGCTTATCGTTTAAGTGTTAATGGCAAGTGAAATAAAACGAAGCAAGTTTTGTGCGCAATGTGAAGTGACGTAAATAAATTTAATACGTAATGGCAAAACCACCGACCATGCTTCTTTGGTTTGCGACTTTCTAACGGGCGGAAATATCTCAATCTCATACTCCAGGTAAAGATTTCATACAAATATTTTAAACTAGTTTTGCATCTGAGTTTGCTATACATATTATGTATGTTGTCTAAATTTAACCTTACCCATTGTTCTACTTTTACGTAATAATTTCCTGTCATAAATAAAATTAGCCTAAAACAGCCCATCTTCCAATAACATTACATAGCTTGTAAGCCTTAAGCCAAGTGCAGTTAAATTTTCAGTAGCCTTTTAGAGCCATATAAAAGAAGAATATATTGTATGTAATAGTGTCTGTTCAAAGTATTTTCTTGAATTAATTTTGTAAAAGTAGGCCTATAAGTTGCAATACAGTTTCATACATGATTGCACAATACAGTTTTATACATGATTTCAGACATGAACGTTTGTTTTAAACAACCTTGAACTTAAAAAAACTTGAGTGCATAAGTTCTGAAAACAAATCATGTTGTACTTTGTTTACAGTGAAAATCACTGGTTCATGAAACAGCTACCAATGAACTGAACATTTGTATTTCCTCCGTCTTAACAAAGAACAATTTGTGAGTGAAAAATTTACTTAATAGTAAAATTGAGTTTAGTATCACTCTTTATATAGAAATGGCACTCATATTCAAACTGGCTATAATTATATTTTTTTTTCTAAAAAAAAGTTAAACACAAAGGCTATATTTAATATTCTTTATTGATTAATACTTTTGGATGGGATGGCTAGCATTTTTGACCTACAATCCCAAAGGTTTTTACTAAATTTAAATAGTTTTTTTTTATGAGAGACGTCTCAAAGAAATTAAACTCCATTATTTTTATTATTTAATTTTACTTAGTATTAAGGTTGGCCAACAAAATAAATGTATTACTAAATCCATGGTATATGTATCTAATTTTGTAAATTTGTAAACGCAGCAAATTGTATTTTTTGATTTTTATTATAAATGGGAAAGTTTTTTTTGTTTAAATTTTACTTTTAGGGAGGAATCTTTTTGAACTTAACTAAAAATTGATATTGTAACTATAAATTTCCTTAAATTCTTTTCATTTGTATATAAGGGCATATAAATTTTTTTTAAATTAATATATAAATATATATTTAAAGCAGATTTTAATAAACAAACTGTTTATTATGTGAATTTTATTTATTTATTTTGTTCACCATTATCATTCATACTAGTTTCTGGGTCACTGCATAGTCCTAACTCATCTTCATCACTATCGCTATTAGATGCTGAAGATTATACTTCGTTGACATTATTTTTCAGATCAACATTAGGATTTACTTTCAACAGATTTTTTTCTGGCTCTCGAGGATTGATAAAACCTATAAAGTCTTCTCTGATAATATCTTGATAAACATATCTTACAAAAATAGTCATTTGAGATTTGTGACTAATATCAGTGGTTTCATCAAAACCTATACTATATACTCTGTTTTCTTGGATCCTGCACAATATTTCTGACACTATTTCATGACCACAGCATTCAATCAAGTCATACTGTACAGTTTTACTAAGAAATGAACTTCTCTTGCTATCAGAAGTACATTGTGCCAAAAGTTCCGTTTCTCCACATTCCTGGACACCAAATTTCATCAGTTCTTTAAAGTTACCTTTATGAGTTACATCCGATTTTTTTTTTTGGAAAATAGATCCATCGTCACGGCGTCCTCTAAAAGATATGTTTTGCCTTCCAAGAAATATTACATTCTCAAAGAAAATGCCAATTTCTTGCGATTTACTTTTACTTTTTTTAATATGTATGTGTTGACCTGATTTTCTACTGATTTTGCAGGGTTTTTATAAGAAACCAAAAAAATCGTTAGCACGTTCCAATGCTTGCTGATGGTACTGTGCTTTGCTCTGACTTTCCAAGTCACCATCCTTCCCCAACAATTTTGAAAAACGTTGTAGGGGCTGTACTACCATAGTATTTAGTTGCACTCCTCCGTGATGACCACCCTTAAGACCAGATGCAAAGAAAGGGCACACTTTACAAAAAAGACAATTTTTAGATGGTGACAGAGCCAGCCAAGATATGTACTTTTCTAAATTCTCCCTTTTCAGAAAACGCCTCTCAATCTTATGACCTTTATTATGTTCAGAAAAAGGGAAATTGTAGCCAGCCGGAGGTTCCCAGTGACTTTCTAGGATGGTGGCAAGCACTCTATCTGAAGGCTTTGTCCCAATATGTAGAGCAACATAATTTTCATACCTGATCTGATCTTCTTGAATCTGTGAAGAGCAGTTATCTGAAGGTCGCACATCTTCAGCACGTTCATCTGACTTAACACCTGAAAAAAAACCCAAATGTTGAAATACAGTTTGTACATTAACATTATTTTATTGTAAACAGCTTTGCCAGTGCCTAACATTCCCGAATCTAAAAACATATAAAATGATATCCACACGGTATTATCAAAATGATTAACCCAATATCGTAACCCCAAAGTTTTACTACACATTGTAAAAATCGGTTTCACCGTGCTAAAAAATATAAAAAACCATCCTCCACAAGTTATTTTAAAAATATTTTAATTGTCTGACTATAATAATTAAATAACACATATGCTGTAATATTACAGGGTGTCTCGTAACTATCTGAACAAATGTATATAGCATTATTTCTTGGGTCAAGATAAACATATTTTACTATAAAGTATAACTAACCTTGAAATATGAACAACAACATACATTTACTATCACCTGTTTAAATATTTTTAAAAGTGACTTTTACAGCTGATTAAAAACACATGTACTATCTGCTGATTAAGCATAATTGAGTATAGATAGTTGAGTGTTAAAGCAGTTTTCAAGACCAGTAGGGCGGAGCCCTGATGGAATGTCTAAATAAAAATAAGCCTACGTGTTAACTAGGGACTCTAAGAATGCCCATGTACAATTTCAGCTCAATGGGTTCAGTAGTTTTTACGTGATTGAGTAACACACACACACCCACACTCACCCTGACACCATTAAATTAATACATTATATAATAGTATAGATTAAATTAACAGCAATTGATTTTTATACATACAGATGATTTTTAGGCATACCACAGTCTAATAATATTTATTTTTATTAGACAGTGGGCATACCTACGTTTTGTAATTTCTTTACTGATAATTAATAAAATAAAAACAGCTGTAAAGTCATTACTGCAGGTAATTCAGTCGAAAATAAAGGAGATTCTTGATGATACTCTACTAGCGTATTTCACATGAACAGCTCTACAAAGTATAACCTCCTCCTAAAGAGTTAAATAATTTCACAAATTTATTTTGGGAGTCACATAATTTTTTACTATAAAAATTATTTTCATTTATAATTTTATTTGGTGTTGTTTTTATACAAATATTATGTTCTTTCTAACTGTAAAAACTAAAACAATTGTATGAGAGTGAGAAAACTACCTAAATGTGTGGGTAGTACAAATGAAAAATGTTTAGAACAGTAAAATAATATCATAAATTATAGTAAAACTTACTTTCAAACACTAATGTCGCCTCAAGCACTAACTGTGGAATACGTTCCTGTTGAGGTTTATATTCCTCCTTATGCTTATCGTCATTTTTTCAGGTAAGTTTGAACTGCCGGTATCAGCATCTGCAAAATAAAACTTAATTTAATTTTAACGGAAAACCCATTACAAATAGGCCCTGTGCTATGTTCCTATGGATCACATTATTAGTTTCTATTTAGTTGTCCATGTGGTCATCAGTGGATATGAACGTAGTATAACCCCAGCAAACCCACTTGAGTTATATGACAAAATAGCCGAAAGAACTAACAACTAAGGCTAACAGAGTGAAGATAAGTTATCTAAATTAACTCCCTGAGTTGACATTAAAATTGTTATTTTACTACATTCCCAACCCTGTCGTTCTAACATAAAACCGCTGTTAATAATCAAAAGTAACCCAAACAATGAATTAAAAGATTTTTTAATTTTCAAAATCCCATTGGTTGATTTAATACCACAGAATTACAATAGCCAAAAACATAGCCTACGCTAAGGTCTATTAATTGAAATTAATTTTCCAACACAATACTGTATTACTAAATTGCAATTACTGTACTTGATTGTTAAAACCATTAGAAATCAGTTTAATAGTAATTCAATAATAATGTTCTGTGTCGTCGTGTGGTCTTAAATAAATATTACTCCATTTATTTTGAATGAATTATGTACAGTATTCTTACCGTTCCGGAAAGCGGTAGACAAAAGACAAATACAGTAGTACAGTACCTTAACTTGTTATGTAAACTGATAAACACCAACTTATCCCTATTAATAAAATAATAAAAATAGTATTCCTTACCTGCTGTCTTATGTTTTTTAAAGAAGAAAGATGTTATCTTCGATGCTCGTTTCATGACGAAGCCAAACTCAAAACTCAAACACTAGAAACAACGAAACAACTTTGTTTTTTACTGCTCTTCTACTCACGAAATGGCGTCGACAGCACGACACGGACACAGCGTTGCCAACATGCTTTGATGATTTTTCCCACGCTTCTGGAAATCTCTGAGTTTGTCCACGAACAGTCTGACAGTCTGACACTACCCTCGTCAATCCCCGATTGATTCCCCATAGA
This sequence comes from Philaenus spumarius, assembly GCA_018207615.1. Lineage (NCBI taxonomy): Eukaryota > Metazoa > Arthropoda > Insecta > Hemiptera > Aphrophoridae > Philaenus > Philaenus spumarius. The sequence goes on from JAGFPH010020051.1 coordinate 11,417, forward strand.
CACCTACCAATGAATACAGAAACTATAGTTTCTGTATTCATTGCACCTACACAGTTTGTAGGCCTACCGAAATTCAAACCAACAGATTAGTAAATTGGCCGCTACAGATTAGTAAAACCGGTACGATCCTACACTAACCTTTAAAACCCAGTTTTCCCACAGTGTAAATGTCCTTCATCAATCTTATTGTCAACCTTCAAGCGCGACGGCGTGATTATTTACCAGGCGTTCCCTGACAAGATTTTTGGGGGGGGGGGGGGGGGGGGGGGGGGGGCGACCGCACCCACCCCCTTTATCCGTCCCTGTTACAGGTTAACCCAAATGGTTGACATGATTCAATTTAAAAAAATGCCTGCTTCTACATAGCTTGAACAGTGCTGCTATATAGCGATGTTTCTTTTATAAATTAGAAGGAAACTCTGAAATTCAGTATACAGTAACTAGAACGAGAAACAAGCATAGTGTATGAATGTAAAGTACATGTTACTTCATAGTAATGCTTATTGTCAAAGGGTTAACTAATTTTATAAAAAATCAAACTAATATTATTATTTCAAATACTTATTGTTAGTTACTGTAATACTTACAAATACTAACTCGTAGCTGTAATTATTGGCTGAATGTTTGTAATATAAATATATAAATAACAAAAACTTATAGCCCTGAAAGTGGTTGTTATTTGTTAAGGTTAACCAAATTTTATATTATGGTATACAAGTATAGTTAGCAAGTTTTATTGCCAGTGCGGTGTGCTTTGTTTAATTTTGTCTTCTAAAATTTAGCAACTCTGTTTGTTGCGTGCAATTGCAGACAATGAGGACCATGTCACCAATTGTGGTCAAATTATCACCAAAATAAAAAAATCTTTTATAATGCAGACAATAAATAGATTAATTGAATAAGCAAAATAACAATAATAAACCTTGCTACATCCCGGTAGTGTTACTTATGTATATCCTTTTACATTATTTAAAATTCAGGTATTACAAGATGAAATAAAATTTACGTAACAAAATATTGTATTTGTAATAGTTTTTTACGTAAATTTGTTTGTTAATTAAACATATTTATATTATTTTATCACCCGTTTGTTAATTGATTTTTATTTGTTGTTCTGGAATGTAAAAAGTTAAGTAACACAAGTGGGTGCGAGCCACAAGTTGTGGTAACAATTATTGTATAATACTCTATGTTTAGTAAGTTCATAAAATTGTAAACATAAATAAACAAATATTTCCCTTTAATGAAGTATAAACATATAATATTACCATTCTGTTTCAGATTCTTATATACCTACAGAAAAGTGTACATAGCCAATAAAGCTGTGGCTCCATATTCTCTCAAGGAATATAAGTTTGTAGATGATAATGTTGATGAAGTATGGGCATTAATGAATGGTAAAGACAAACAGCTTTTCAATTTTGATTTGTCTAAGTACACGTACGAACAATTGATGAGAAATGCTTTGAGAGGAGGCCGTGTTTACTTACTTAAAGATCCAATGGACACATTGCCTCAAGCCAGGAAACGAAGTTTGAAGTAAGGGAGTATTTCTATTTACATTATGTATGTATGTGTTTAAACCTTCTCGTTTAGTTTAGCATTCAGCTATCACCATCGGACATATAAAGTAGAGTTAGCCTTACTTCCCATAATTGAAACAACACCAATAACAATACATACAGCGTGTTACAGGAAATGTGAATAAGAGCTCCAGTTAGAATATTGGCCTACAGTTATTATTATAAATATATTGAAAAACCAATTTAGTTAGAAGTACATGTATGTTTTATCGATTACTTTGAAGTTGTTATGTTTGTATAAATATTTTAATTGGCTACAACCATATTGTTTAGGAGAATAAAGTGTGTAGATTATTTTCTAATTTCTAAAAAAGGGAAAGAAAGTAAATTTTTGTGTAGTTAATTTCTGAAGGATTTATTAATTTAATTAAAAACGTTTTTGAGTGTAAGAAATTATTAATTGCAATTAGTATTAATATCTTGTAAATTAATGATATTTAGTAAACCAAGGTTTGTAACGTTTTACTGGAAAGTAAATGAGATTAATGGTAGACAATTTTTCTATTCTTCGTTTAATAACAGCATTGGTGTATTACATGGCTCAGTGAATGTTTCTAATGCAACCCGCTTGGCTCTTTATCCCAACAGTGTATGATGAGATATGAAGGATGTAATCATTAAATTCAGTGGTACAGATATTTTACTTATGTGAATATATATACATAATATAAATATAACATATATATAGTTGAAGTTACTTTCCATATCATCACAGATCTTTAGTTATTTACAATACCCAGATTTCGTCTTCATTACAGTATCATTGATGCTAAAACTAATTCTTAATATCCAACTCACAAGCAAAACTGAATTCAGGAGCTTACTTTTTCAGACCCAATCATATATTTCAATTAGTATTAACTATCCCCCATTTCGATTTAAATAATATAATTTACTATTTTAATCACATTCCCAAGAATTCACAAGGTTACCCTCACCATTAATAATATTCTTTGGCCCCCGGATAGGTCGGTCCTTTCCTCTGACGTCGTCCTCCCTCTCTCACTACTGGCTAAAAAACACGGTTTCTAGTTTCTCCCCCTTTTTATATAAAAATATTTCTCCTCTTCTCAATTTTCCGTTATTGTGTTTAATGCACTACTTGTTCAACAACCTTTCTGTAACCTCCTTCCCCACGATGCATCGCCTTACTTCCATTATTATTATTTATTTATTTGTTATTGTTTTTAATCTATGTTTATAGTAATGCTTCCAGCTGCTCATTGCAATACACTTCCAATATTAATACGATTGGAAATTCTAATTTAACATAATGTGGAGCTAAAACCTTACCAAAGTAACCATGCAAATATTATTTATTTCATGATCTAAATTTATTATAAAATGATCTGTACGTTTCTTCCACTTTTGAAGTTTGAAGGATTACTAATGATTTAGCATAGTAACTAACTGTTAGTAACTAACTAAGCATAGCATCATAACTGTTATGAATTTAATAAAATATGATGATAAAGTACAGTATACACCCCAGACTCAATACTATAGTCACGCAATATACTCTGGATGGAATTAATTCAGTTTATAAAACACTCTAGCGTTTAAGGTTATCTTTATATTCACTAAAATAAGAT
>JAGFPH010020053.1:0-14590 GCA_018207615.1 Philaenus spumarius
TTGAACGCAAATTTTGGATACATATTTGGTATGACATCTTTTACCCACGTACAAAAAAAAACAAAATTTTTTTCCATATACAGTTGAACTTGGTTTTAACGGCCTCAGATAATGTGTCAACTCGGACATAGCGTAATTTTTTTATAGGTCCGGTCTAATTGTTATCTTTTACATTATAATACACCCCTGTTTTAGCGTCAGTAAATATTTTAAACACTCGGTTGTTGCGTCATAAATCTACAAAATATCAATGTGAAACTTTAAATTCAGTTTTCTCAGAACTCGAAAAATGTTAGAATTTCCCATTTCCTTTGATTTCGGGCCGCCTATTTTCTCCCTCTACAGAATCAAACCGCAAAATAAAGAAGTTAACTATTTTTTTCACACGTAAAACCTTCGGCGGGTCCCATCAAAGTCGGTAGAGCCCGGGCAGGGCAGGGTTCCACTACAAGCAAGACTGCTAACTCTTACACCCCTCCTAAGGAACAATTCACACGGTTTGTGGTGACAGTTTTGTTACTGTGTATAACTAAACCCATGACCTTGCTGGGAAAGTGTTCGGACAATAGAAAAGCGCGGCGAGACTCAATCATATAGTCTGGCGAGACATTGACCTCCCTTCCCACAGTAAGGTTGACACTTTAAAATTGTTGCGTGTTTTTTAATACAGTAAGTTAATGTTTTAATACGTACTGTAATTTTAGTATTTCTAATACAGTTTGTTAATATGCTACACACTACATGTATTTACTCATTAAAACTTAACACATTAACCAATGTTACCTAATTTATAATTGTAGGCGAACCTCAGCTCTAATTATCGGGACCCTACTGTACATTAAAAGAAAAGTATAGTGTTTTTCTATTCAATAAACGTCATGAATAATGTTGCCAATAATAGTAATACTGTATAGTTGTTTGTCCTTTCACTCAAGGTAACAAAAATACCATTTTCTGTTGGTACATCTTTATAACGTCACTCGGACGTAGCGTCAACATTTGTTCGGTCCCTTCGTTGACGGTCAACATTTGTTCGGTCCCTTCGTTGACGATATAACCAGGTTCAACTGTATTAATATACAGAGTGAACTAAAAGTCTGGAGACAGCTTAATATCTCAAAAAGTACGAGCCTTATGAGATAGAAATAAAAGCAGTTATTCACAACCATAAAAGAACTACTTCTTGGTGACTTTTAAATTGTTGTCCGCCATCTGGGAATGAACTTCATTTTTTTAAATGGGAAGGTGGTCATGTTATACATCATTTCAATGTAGAATTTCAAGAGAAAAAATGGTGAAATTTGCACATCCATATCTTTAACCGATTAAAAATGGCGGCCAAGAACAACGAAATCGTGTTTTCCGATTTTGCCCCATTTTGCTGTAGGCTACTATTTAAAAAAAAAATATTAATTATTCTTCTTTTTGGATTCAGAATTAAATAAGCTTTCAAACGATATGCCACACAACTGTATTTGTTTGAACCACTCGAAATCAATTTTGAAAAATCAAAATGGCTGTAACTCCCAAATATCGTTGTGTAGCATATCGTTTGAAAGCTTATTTAATTCTGAATCCAAAAAGAAGAATAAATATTTTTTAAATAGTACAGCAAAATGGGGCAAAATTGGAATACATGATTTCATTGTTTTTGGCCGTCACTTTTAATCGGTTAAAGATATGGATGTGCAAATTTCACCGTTGGTTATCTCTTGAAATTCTACATCGAAATGATGTATCGCATGACCACCTTCCCATTTGAAAAATAAACGGTACCAGGAACTGGCACATACTTTCTCACAAACATATTTAAATTATTAAACAGATTCACGGTGACTTGTAAGGTGGGGTAGGAGAGGTAATTTTGTAATTAAAGTTGTTTTCCCATAAAAATCCATAAAATAACGGAAAACCCAACTTTTCTCAAAAACGGCTCGAACGATTTTGATTAAAATTTTACAGTTTATAGTACTTTAGGTCCCTAATAAACTATAAAATTTTAATCAAAATCGTTAGAGCCATTTTCGAGAAAATTTGATTTTTCCGTTATTTTAAGGGTTTTTATGGGAAAATTACCCTTAAAAATAAAAAATTCACAAAAATGAAAAAAACACCTGGAGATACCGTGGATTAGTATCTCCATACCAAATTTCATCAAAATCGGTCAACTGGTTTAGGCTCTAAGTCTGATAACATCCACACAGACACACAGACAGACACACACACAGACATCACTCGAAAAACCACTTTTTTAGTTTCAGGGGGACCCAAAACGGATATTTCCACCAAAAACTCAAACTCAAAAATTTTGACGAATACAATACTTTCTCCATATACTATGGTATAGGGGGAGAAAGTAAAAATGAAGTTCATTCCATGATGGCGGACAAAAATGTCAAACTGACCAAAAAGTGGTTCCTTTATGGTTGTGAATAACTGCTTTTATTTCTATCTCATAAGACTCGTACATTTTGAGATATTAAGCTGTCCCCAAACTTTTATTTCACCCAGTATAGATAAGTTTCATGTTTTAACTTGTTATTAAAACTATCGGTTGTTAAACTTAAAGACTGTAAACTTCATTAACTACGTACTACTGTAAAAAAGAAATGTTGAAAAATTCAGGAGACAGTTTTTTTTTTAATTTTCATACATTTTTATTATTTTGTATAATATGAGTTAAAATATGTACTTTTTTAATCAGCATATCCTCAACTTTTAGTATTATGGCTTTAAGTCTGTTTTAACAAGAAAGGTACAAATTAAATACATTTTTGTCCTTTTCATTTGAAACTATGTTTTTGAGAATGATGTGGCTTCTGGTAACAGCTTGGCCAGATTAAGTCTAGAGACAAGAGTTAGTAAAATGTTGAAAGAAATTGTTGGATACAGTAAATAGATACCAAATTAATACAGTAACTTTTTTCTGATTCACTAGCATAAAAAATAAATAAATTAAATGACTGTAAATAAAAAAGCAACAACTATCAATCACCTGAGCTGGTGAAGGGTCTCTGTTTGTTCTGATTGGTGAATCTCCGCCCACCGATGAATTGGTTGAGCTCGATCTTGAACGTAGATCAGAAACTTTAGATTTGTCCGGTGTTCCTACTTTTATTCTATTTTCCTCTCCAGAACCTAACAACGGAAGACATGGATTAGTTCTAGTCCAAGTGGATGTTTAAATTCACACAATGTCGTTGAAGTGCTAATTACATCTAATATAAACACAAACATAACCGTAAAATAGGTTCAGCTATGGACTTGTGCTATAACACAATTGAGTTTCATCTTTCCCAAACTATGTAGCAAAATAAAAACGCTCATCTTTAAATTCTGTTTAAAATATACAACACTATTTACTATTGAGCAAGCTTCTTTAAAGAAAAGACTAAATACTATAGGATTTTTTAAATAATGGCAAACACTTTATTTATATACCTACTTTTGCAGCAGATATTTCCAAACTATTAAGGGAACAATTTAAGAGAATCCTTTGATGTTTTATAAACATTACATTGGTATAAAATCACAAGTTATCAACTCACCTGTATATTTTCCAACAGAAAAAAAGACGACAAATTATTATTTTTTTGCACTTTTTCTTTGATAAGCAATAATATGATGAGTCCAAACAGTGATCATGCTACAAATTATTAATACTTTTTACTTGCTAGTACATTATGAACATAATATTTTATAAATATTTTGTTTTTAAGCTTGTCAAAAAAATTTTTTTAAATAATTAGACGGAAGTAAAGTTTGAAATAAATTCTTCATGCCGGGGCAAGAAAACAAAATTAAATAAACGGTACCAGGAACTGGCACATACTTTCTCACAAACATATTTAAATTATAAACAGATTTACTGTGACTTCATAACTGTAGGAGGGATAGGAGAGGTGATATTAAAGTAGGAGTTTAACTAATAAATATTATTATTATTATCTAGAGAGAAAACTATTTGATCGATTTCGAGCAAATTTGCAACAAACACGTCAATTAGGCCTGTATGGATGCACGAAAAAAGGTTTCGAAATTTTTTTAAAAACAACTCCCTTTATGGCAAAAAACAGTTATTATTATTATTAGCTAAACAAGAATTTTTAGAAAGATGCAGTTTTTTGCATATATGGTAGGATACGGTACATTGAAGGCTACAAATAAGCCAAATTTGATCAAAATCGCTAGGGCCGATTTTTTATAAAAAAATTATAACTGGTTTTTTGGGGTTTTTTTGCCAAAAAGGGGGTTGTTTTTCTAAAATTTTTCAAAACCGTTTTTCGTGCATCTATACAGGAATATTTGACATGTCTGGTGCAAATTTGTTTGAAATCGATCGAATAGTTTTCGCTCTAGCTTTGTATTCATACAGACGTACAGACAGACATTTTGTAAAAACCACTTTTTTGGACTCAGGGGGCCCCAAAATGGATATTTCCACAAAAATCTCAACATAGATTTTTTTGCGATCACTATACTTTCTCTATACTATAGTATAGTGAGAAAGTAAAATTATGTAGTCACCATCACCTAACATGGAATTACAATAATTTTAAAATTTTCCTTAAATTAAATTTGAATTTAAGGGTCTTATTCCTTTTTTAAATATCTTTGTCTATTAAAAAAAAAATAGAGTACATCACGTGTTGTTATGCTGCACTTATTTTTAACAAATTAAAGTGCTGTACCTCTGTCGGGTTTCATTTTTTAACTTTCATTTTGTCCAACTTCCTTAATTTAGTTTAATTTTACATTGAATACTTGGACTCACTTAACTAATGTTACAAAATAAATTTTTGTTTTGACATAGCAATCCATAATGCCAATCCAGTAATTATAAATAACTAAGCACAGTAGAAATACGATTGTCTAGTATGTGAAAATCTGACAAACTACTGCATTATTTGACTGACACTTCATCCATAATATACTGAGATAAAAACTCACCGGTACTTAAAACATTATAATATTTTTTTAATTAATTTATTTTTAGCATTTCATTTTTAAAATTATTAGACTACAAACTTCTGTTATTTCATTTTTAAACTGGTTAGCCTACAAACTTCTGTCTTTATTACATAAAAGTAATTTGCTGATGAGAGGCAGCTAAGAGCCAAGTAATTGAATTGCCTATAAATAAATAGTAAAATTAAAAATTAAAAAAACCCCGACACATCAACCAGAAAAGAGCTGATCTGTCTGTCTGTGGCATCATAGCTTCCAAACGACTGAACTTATTTTCATGAATCATAGCTAAGAACACTCTCGATCAAGTCACCTTACAAACAACAAAAAAACTAAATCAAAATTGGTTCATCCGTTTGTAAGCTACGACGCCACAGATACACGCTTTAAACTTATAACACCCCTCTGTTTGCGTCGGGGGTTAAAAACAGTAAGCTCTGGGAGACTGGTACATGGAAATTTGATTCAGAAGTGTTCGGGGTGATAGATTTGACATCATCACAATGTTAACCTCGAATAATTATACCTGATTTTTGCTTCGTAGGCTATCATTTTATTCGACAAAGATTTGATTGATCTTTCTAGATCTTGAGTATTTGAGTACATGAGAAAAATACATTGTTCCATTGGATGCTAACCAGATCAGTAACTGCATAGAGTATATGACTATAGTCGCGAGCACGAAATAAGGCGGATGAAAATTTTTGCGCTGTTACCAGATATGGGACTGGTAAAGCGAGGAGCGGTCGAGAATCGCTCGCTCTGCGGTACGATCTGGAAACACTGGATGCTCGACTGCTCCTCGCTTTGCCAGTCCCATATCTGGCAACAGCGCAAAAATTCTCATCCGCCTTATTTCGTGCTCGCGACAACAGATAAGCAAGTATAATATAATACATCCAACATAAAAGAGGAAATAGATTTTTGGTAAATAACTAGGTTGGTTGTAGATGAGGAAAAGACATACAAAATTTCAGCACCACTTTCAACATATTCACAGTTATTATACAAACATAAAAGAAAACTTTATACCTAATTTTTCAAATAGAGCTCGAGCATTATTAAACCTAGCTACATGACTCTCTGTTCTCACAACGGTCACACCCAGCGGTCCTCCGTCCGGGGACTTGGGAATCGGATCCCCTGGAGTCATGAGCAACACGTCTCCTTCTCCTCCTTTAACTGGAGTCATCGCCTGAAAGATATTGGCAATCTGCGACACCTTAGAGCCCACAAGCCTTCCACCACTTCCCAGTTTCTTATCTTCCATCCTGCAACAAATTAATAGCAGATATTATTAACACGTTCACTGCTACGCAAATTTCGTATTTTCTATGCTAGGAGCTGACCTTTTATTTTTTATATTTATAGCCTAAACACCTAGAAATTACTTTATTTTAAATTTTTGAACCTTTCTACTAATAATCACTAATATTTTAAAGCGGTACGTTCATAGCACATAGGCTTAAAATTGACGCAATGCTCTGTGTATTGAAAATATTCCCAATACGGGGGTTGGTGTACAAAGCACGCAATGTACTGTGTGTTGAAAATACTCCCAATATGGAGGTTGGCATGCGAAGCACGCAATGCGTTTTAATGAAAGTGTAGGATTAATCATAACTTCGAGCCTACTATAGTAATTAATTTTATACACTGAAATGATATTGTTAAAATTGTGATATAATAAAGGTTAAAAACAAACAAAATGACTGGAGCTTACTCCGAAACAAAAAATTTACCTAAAAATTAGGACGAGGAATTCTTTCAATGTTATTGAAACAATATTTAAACAAGTTTAAATGAATTGCATATATTTGTTAACGGAAATTCCTGCATAGCGGTATTAACGTAAGCAGCTGTGTTTCAACACTAACATCTTCAACCACCTGCGCTTTAAATGGGCAGCGATAATAAATAGCATTTTTTAAACTATTTACAGCCTTCAACTTTCTTTTAATTTATTTGTAAATTTTAGTATTTTTCCCACCAACTTGAGGCCATACATTTAATTGAAATAAGTCTATATTACACTAAAGGGCTCCGCCCCCTGCTCATTTCACTCTCCAACCCCGCAATGACTCGCTTCGAAACAAATGCAAACAGGTTATTTTATATACATAGGCCCTAACATTAAATTCTAATATATGTCTTATTTATTTTTAATTAGGGTACGTAACATAGTGGTTTCTTATTTTTAAATTCCTTAATTTATTAAGGTTTTATTAAGCTTTAAGAAAAAAATATAATAATCAAAAATTTTTATAGAGGTTGTTACTACATTTTCATTCTTTAGCAGCAAGCGACAAAATTTAAATTTGATATTTTTTTTATGGATGTTCTAAGAAATAAATGTAGGTACAAATTTTCAGCTCACTAACTTTAAGAAAAATATAACAATTAATTTTTATTGTGTTAGGGATTGTTATCACATTTTCAACTCTTAGTAGCAAGCGACAATGTGCAAATCTAGTTTACTTTTTCTATGTATCTTGTAAGAAATAAATGTAAACAATTTCAGCTCTCTAGCTTTAAGGAAAGTATAACAATTAATAGGCTATTTATTGTTTTAGGGACTCTTAAATCTAAATTAATTCTAGCCAAAATTATTTTCTAGGAATAGAGTGTAGCTTGTTATTAGTAAAAACTATTGTTTAAATCGGTTCAGTAGTTCCAGAGATTACCCCCTACATACATACAAATTTTACCTCTTTATAATATTAGTATTACATATTACATAGGCAGTAAACGCAATGTATGCACATAATTTTACTTTGCATCAGTTTAAACTATAGTATATTATGTGGATCATGATTTTTATCACTAAGGTAAGTTAGGTTTATCTATATATGATATGATAAGCTCTGAAATGTTAGCTTCGAAAAATATGCAACCTTGGTTGAAACTTAACACTTATCCTAAATGTGAAATTATGATCTTGGCATACTGGTTAGAAATGTTTTCAAATTATAAATTATCAGAGAAATCATAAATTAGTTGAAAATAAAGTAGAAATAATGATAACTTATGCCCTAGACTTGTACATAAAAAAACAACAGTAAAATGGTAGAACAATTTAAAATTATACATAATAAGAAAGAGCTAGAAAGAGATGTCATATAACAAAATAGATTTTTAAGTTAAGTTCTGATTAAGTAGTTTATCATTAAAAATTCACTCTCAATTCCAAATGAGCTTTGGTTGGTAACTCAAAACTTTCAAAGGTAACCCCAATTATTTGTATACATCTAAGACACCATTCTGAGACCTATTAAGATTTTATAGAATAATATCAGTAATGCAATCCATATAGACCGATCATGTGTGTCTCCCTCCATGACACATTACCACCTGACCCAAAGTATTTTAACTTATAAGAAGTAGCTCTTAGTAAATTCAAATGCAAACAAAAGAGAAATAAACAATGTTCAGGGGTACACCCTATATAAGGCTACAGAGTGTTGTCATAGGAGGAAAACAATATATACTTCACAAGTTTATTCCTTGAGCCAAAATAAATATTACATTATTGTAACTTTTAAAATAAACAACATTTTGTGTTCAAATTTGGCATACTTATTTAGGCCTACTACCTAATGTTTTCCAAGTGTACCAAATAAAAAATCATATTTATAACCTGGTGTCAAAATGTCGACCACTGTTAAAAATTCCAAAATGGTTAAGATTAATTTAGTTAAAAAAATACAAGAGTCTAGATATTTTTCTGTTTTATCTCCAAAATATTTTGTTTTTATTTAGCTTGGGATATCCACGTTATCAACAAAAAACATAATTTCTTGGTAGTTGTCTACAAAAAGAAACTGAATTCATTTTAAATTGTAATAAAATGTTTTTTTTTTTATGAATTTCTTCAATTGAAATTACTCCCAATAAATAAGTAAAACAGACTTGTGCAATTTAATGAAAAATACCATCTTTGCATCCTGTTTCTACCATTGCATCCTGTTTCTACCACCCACATTACAAATTTTTGATTTTAATTTCTGCAAAAATCCGAAACAGCACCAAATCCTGCTTTGGTTTGGATTCAATAAATGTTCTAACATACTTTTTCCTTGTACCTAATCATTTGTTTAGGAGGTATTTATCAAAATTAAATATATTTTAGTCAAATTTACTGATCTATAAAAACAAATAAAAATGACATCTTTAGGCCTAACTTTTCAAATATGGTGGAGAATTTATTGTAGGCCTAATCCAAATAAACATATTTACTTACCTTACTAAATTTTGTATCTCCTTTATTTGAATCATTAAATAAAAACAATAGTGATACAGTAATTATTTCAGAAAAATTGTTAATTATAAATCAACGAGAAAAGGTCAAAGAAGAAATTTTTCAAGCAGTAACAACAAATATTTGGAAAAATACATAGGCCTACATTCATTTATTTTGTTTATATATACACTTGTAATCCTCCTTTATGGATAAGATTATTTTAATAAAAGTAAATATTTCAAACAATAAATTGAAACTTGCACCTTGGTAGTAGGCTTGCTTAACACAATCCTTTCAAATTAATATTCATAAAATTCAGTATTTTTTGAAGTAGTATTTGTTAAACCACCATGTTTAACACACAAAAAAACACTTCACATAATTGTATTAACACTACAACTTCACTTCAAATCTCTTTATTTACAATAATACTTGAATCAACCTCCTTATCAGATATCTAATCACATGAAACCTAAAATATGTAACTATTTATTTCTCACTTAACAATAAAGTTAACCTAAATTATTTGATTCCAAGAAGTTTCAAATCATGTTACTCGCTATCAGCTGTTTTCATATGTTTTTACTGCATTGTTGAAAATGGCATGATATAAACAAATAAGGAAAACATTGATTATTTTTATTAATATTTTTATGATCAAAACAAGTAATAGAATTATTATTGATCAAATGGTCTGATAAAATACTGGTTGTTTCTCGAAGTTGTTCCGGTAGTCAGAGCTTATTCTTCAGGTAAAAACAAAGAAAAGGTTTATAAAACATATATGATGGAAACGCTCCCTGCAATTTCATATTTTTATAGAAAACCATTATAAATTACAAAATGAACTCCTATAAAAGCGAGTGTACGTACGAGCGTACGTGGAGTAACATTTAAAGAAAAGATAAATATTCGTTTAACTAATATAACAGCCGATTTCATCCATCATCTGTAATACGCAAACAAAACCTAGCGTAGATTATACTTTGGGGTTATGTTTACAACTTCGATCAATAATATAGCCTATAATATTAGACTAATAACTTCTAAGCATTTGATCTATCAATATGAAATAAAAGGCAATTAAAAGATAATATTTTTATCTTTTTTTAAATATAATATATAATAATATACATAAACACAAAAACTTAACAAATATTCTTACAGTTTTATAGTCCTTATAATTGTACTCATTTACCGAGTTAAAAAAACCCCGTCTGCATAGTTAGGTGGGCCTAGATAAAGTGTGTTGTTTAAATACCGTAGTATTTTGTATAAATGATGTATTTCTAATGTGTATCTAATTAATCCGCATGTGATTTTTCACGGGGATTTACTAGTATATATTATAATAATCAACTCCTGTAAAAGCGAGTATATGTCCGTACGTACATAACATAAAACATAACAGCTGATTTCACCCATCATCTTTAATACACAAACCCAGTGTACATTATACTTTGGGGTTATGTTTACAACTTAATTCATTATAATTACCTTCGGCCACAGATGGCTGCTTCCCTTCGCTCTCAGTTGGAAAATTCACTAAAGAATCTCGTTATCTTTTGCTCGTTTGTACATAGGTTTATAAAATTATGAAACCAGGTTAAGGCTAAACATCCCAGGATTAGTTCCAAATTCTGCCACCACGGCGCAGCACTAAAATGGAGTCATTTTGTATTTGTGTTTATTGGTGGAATTTTCGTCCGATCTTCATTTGCAAAACTGATTTGTGAACGGAATAAGATTAGAATTCACGCCAAAGAAGCTAAATTTTAATTAAGTTGCTGGTTTAAAAAATAATAATAAAATAATTGTGTTACAAAACGAAAAATGCAAATCGCAGGTAGTCATTTTGAAGACAATAATTTTTAATTAATTTTACACTTTTAATTTTTAAAATCGCCTGGCTGGTTTAGTCGGTATCGTTGTTTAAACATTTACAGTAATGAGAACAAACGCGAGAGTGACACGAAGCAGGTGCAGTGCCGCTGTGACTCACTCACGCCACCTATCCCCCCACCACGCGTCTCAGATGTTGCTTGTATACAGTTGGATGACGGTTTCCTGCGCTTCCATCCATGTGATCTCCCGCGATTCTTCTTTGTTGTACTATTGCGTCGTCTTGTAATTATTGTTATTGAGAACGTTATTTCGTTTAACATTTGTTTTCTCAATGGATCGCCGAGGAACAACAAAATCTAAAAAGCAACTTCGGCTTTCAACGAAGAGGAAGAAGCGCAGACTGCCTCTCGCTCTGCTCGCTGCTAAATCTCGGATGTTAGTATTAGTACAGTATTATAAAAACATAATTTGGTTCTTCTGGATAAGATTCTTGTTTAAATAACACCCTGATAAACGCTTCGTAAAGAGGGAATGTATAATGACTTTTAGTAAATGTTAACGAATATAAATATAGAAAAAGGGAGTGTAACGGGTGTTACTGAAAATGGATACCGGTAGTGAAGTTGAACTTCATGTAAATGTTCTTAAAACTCTGTGAATTTTAAAACTGTAAAATTTTGAAAAAAATATGAGTTATTCCGCAGTAAATGTATGTAATGGAACTGTAATTCAAATTGATATTGGCATTCAATTTTTTTAAACATAAAATTAAATCTTGTGTAACGGGTGTTACATTAAAATGTAACGGGTGTTACGCAGTTGCTAAAATTAAGATTTTTAACATATATTATATACTGTAATAATAATAAGGTGTCAAATAACAACAAGAAGTATAATTGAGATTTCTTTGATCACTATAAGAAATAAAAACTTATATTTCATAAAAAAACTTATATTTAACAAATATATACTGTAATAACTCACTATTTTATTTCTTGCTACTAATTTGTTAATATTTTCTAAGAACATAAGGTATGATATTTTGATACAAACTCAAATTATATTTTATTTCAGAATATTTGGTGAATACAAGTAACACAAATTTAAAACAAATTATGAAAGTTGGGAAAATTTTATAAAAATAGAATGGAACAAAAAGATAAATTAACTTGGGGGAGGGGTTTGGTGCCGTCTTTTTCCAAGAAAAAAATTTAACATAAAAGAAATATATATATAATAAAATAATATTCAAAACAAGAAGTGATTTTAGGATAAACAAAGGACGAATGAAAATTATTATATGATAAATGGTAATGTGGATAGAATGAGCACAAGTCTATATCGAAGCACCAAGTTCAATTGACCACACATAAATTATTATACACATAAAAAAAGCATTATCAGTTTATTTATAATATAAAAGTTTCGGTTCTTGGCAGATCGGAGAAAAAATATAACAAAATTGAAATGAGGTTATAAATTAGAACATTCTTACCAATTATATTCTTCTCAATATTTAACATTCGTTTAGGCCTAGATATATGAAACTTTTTTATTGACAGTAGTATTCAATGTTAAATTAATCAAACATTTAATAAAATACAGTTTCATCTAAAAATTTCACCAATATAAATTCGTATCTTTTCTTCAATATCTTTTTGTTAATTAATTAATTAATTTCCTATCTATATATTTAAATAAATTTTGGATTGTTACAATACCGGTACTTAATACATTACATGGATATAGTTCAGTACTTTTTATACTATGCCTTAGGGCCTATTATGAATTAGACTTACTAAAAATCAGTCTTATATATGCCCCTATCAAGAATTAATATAATAGGCCTAAAACTTTAAATAAAAACAAAATAATCGCTAAATCAAATTCTAGAATTAACAATTTGGAAATTCATAAGCGCATTCATTTTTCAAAAATATCAACTGCTAGTGGAAACTCGTAAAGAATTGTAAAAAGTCCTTTGGGCTACTGTAAGTTATTGTAATTTGCCAAAAATATTCTTAAATTTGTCATCTCTCAGAATATGATATTTAATATCCCAGCGAAATCTGAGATATTGATGATAATTGCGCTTCTTATTTTTCTCCCTACATTTTTTTACTCTGCTTAGGATCTTTTAAAGTTGTTTTTTTAGTGTATTGTTCTCTTCTCTTCTTTTTTTATCTCACTCTCTGGCTTTTTGCAAATGCTGCTGACACTTTACAACGTCACTCATCATTTTATCGTGAGAAAAAATGTATGAGGTGTAATAGTAATAGAATTAAAACTTTAAAGATAAATAAAATAATTAGATACGCCTAACATTCATTGCCCAGTAAATACAATGAATACTTATTTAAGTATTCATTGGTAAATATGTTAAAAGATTAATTCTGGAATTACAAATAGGAAATTCGCAGTATGAAATTTGAAGGTGTTATCGTGTTAAATTTTATTTAAAATAACATAATATCTGTCTTAACTTTTTAAGTGTTGCTACCAAAATTAATAAACTCTCAATAGGGCTATGTATTTAAATTCTACTTAAAATTAATATACATAAAATACTAAACACTGAATGGTTGTGAGTTGTGTTGAATTGTAACACCCATTACATTAAATTATGTAACACCCGTTACGCGAATTACTCATTAAATTATAAAACTAAAATTAAAATAATAATGCCAAAACATTAGGGAAACAAAACCTCTTACTTTTACAGTAAAAGTATTTTCCTAAGGTGTTTGTTCATTTTGTAATATTTTGTAATACTAACTTTTGTAAAAAAAAATGTAGCGGGTGTCACATCACGTATTACTTAAGTTTAAAGGCAAATTTCAAATGAAAAGACAATATATTATCTTAAATTATGGCATTAATAGTTAGAGAAGTCTTTCAGCTATCTTCTGTAGCAACTTCAATCACTAGATCAGCTGTTTCATATTTATTGCAGTGCTGCTAAGTTCACAGAATAAAACATTTCCGGAGGATAGCTGTTATTCACAGAACAAAGAACTTAAACTAATTACAAATATCAAAATTTGCTAAAAATGTTGAACATATTATTAAAGTAGAACTTTTCACCTTGACATGCAACATATTGAATTATATTATATTTTATTTTTATTTTTTACACCTCAGGCTTACTTTAAGGTGGAATGCCTGAAATACTAGTTTTATTTCTTTCATTTCTACAAGTTTCAAGGTTTTGTTAAACATATCAATATACCTACTTTTTTTTCAGAGTGACTGAGAACGTATAGGTTTGCTGCAATAGGCTTAGAATAAAATGGGTTTTTTTGGCAAAATGAATGCTGACCACGGTAATAACTTATTACTTTAGGAAAATTTCGCAATTAAGCATTTTGATTGATGTATGCCAATACGTGAACCAACCATTTCTCTTGCGGAGTTCAATGGCGAAACATTAATGGCCAAATAGTATTAAAGATAAAAATATGTACCGTATGTGTATATCCTTGAAAAAAGGTTTATTGTATTATTGAAACAGTCCATTTTATGACTGTCACGTGTAAT
>JAGFPH010020054.1:0-14589 GCA_018207615.1 Philaenus spumarius
AATTGACATAATAATTAATCAAGATAATCAATATAAGTACACTCCCCACCCACGCTCGCCTGTTTGGATATTTTTAGAATTTTTAAATCGGAATAATGGTTTATGAGTTATTAACGAGTTGGAACTTCGTAAATGGATTTTTAACATAAAAACTATTGTTGACTTCAAGAGACCACAACACTTGTAATTATTAATTTATATTATTCAAATTGCAGATATTATAGACAATTTATTGGCGAATCCGATTCTTAAAAAAAAATTAAATTAAACAAATGGCTAATAAATTAACTTGTTTATTCCGGAGTATGATAGTACAGTTTAACCTTAGGCCTACTGTGTTGAGCCTAGAATTATAAAATTAATGTCATATGTGCTTAAATATTGTCGTAGAGTTTTAATATTATACTTATGTATATATTATTTATGTGTTTTATAAATTTAAAACGAATAGGATGACTATTTTTTATAAGAAAACAATTTTTAATTAAATCATAGGCCTATTCATTAAAAATTATACGTTCATAAAGTTGCTGACCTATTTAGTTTAAAATTATCGTAGATGTATAATTTTTGTAAATTATATTTATACATATATTATTTATGTATATTTTAAATTTCATACAAATCGGATGTTTATTTTTAGAGATAATGTATTTTTATCGAAGATAAGTCCATCGAGAGTGTTTATACTCTTATACGATAGTCTTCTAAATTTTATTAGATAACACGATTTTCTCTCAACATAATCATGCAATTTGTATGAAATTAAAAATACACATAAACAATATAATTATATTATATAATTGTCCACAAATAGCGTATATAATTGACAACGGATAGCGTGGAGAGACAATGAGCGATAAACCAGTGACTGTATACATATTCAGTCTATATACAATGTATATTATTGAAAGAGCATCGGCGTCGGCTATATATATATATATACGTCGGGTAGATATCGGATATCGGACAGCCGGGTATGTGTGAAACAGGCTTTAGCGGGAGGAAAAGCGCCCATATAAATAGCATTGAATATACTTTACAGACATGTACTTTATTATTTCTGAATGCCTTACTGAACTGGTTAATTTTACTATAAATTTACTTTTTTGTGTACTTACAGCTCTCAGTCCTTTATTTTTATTTTTTATTTCCTGGTGACGTACGTTTCGCCTTTTCTATTCAGGCATTATCAAACCTACACTTCACTAGTACTTTACATTTGTTGATGCACGTCAAGTTTATAAAATGAAACACTTACACGAAAACATTCACAAACAACATGTAACACACAACACAACACAACACTCAATAGGGACATTAAATTTTATTCACAATTACGCGAGCCCAAAGTACGTGTGGCCGCGATCGTTTTTTACAAACTACTGATTTTCCTTATCAGTCCAGGTGCTCCCTAGTTTAAGTTGGAGGAGGTCCATCTGAATAATTTTGTCAAATATATTGTTGGATTGGAATAAGGTTTTTTCATTTAATAATATTTTACTTTACAGGCGACAAAGTAAACTCAATGCTTTTTAAATGGTCGCAGCTAATAATAATAATAATAACACAATTTTGGGTTTTTTGGCCAAAAAGAGGTTGTTTTTCAAAATTTGTCAAAACCTTTTTTCGTGCTATACAGGACTAATTGACATATTTGGTGCAATTTTTTTCGAAATCTTTCGAATAGTTTTCTCTCTAGCTAATAACAATAATATGTATTAGTTACTCTCCTACTTTAATGTATCCCCTCTCCTACTTTAATTCAATCATGAAGTCACAGAGAATCTGTTTAATAATTTAAATATATTTGTGAGAAAGTATGTGCCAGTTTCTGGTACCGTTTATTTACTCGTTATTTCACGTCTTAATATGTATATTGTACTGAAAAGGCACAATATTACTAAAGGTTGTGATGTAGTTATTCAATTAAAATCGCATTAAATAACTAGGAACGAAAATCGACAAGAAAAGATGAGCATTCGATTTTACCCCGAGAAAATATATTCAATGTTTATACGGCTAATGTACGGAAAGACACAGAAGAGATAAACTTACGTGATGAACACAAAGCAGTAGAGGATCAGGAGAACAAATAACTTATCTTTCAAGCAGAATACTCGCTTTGGAGTAAACAATGGATCTCGTGCTCTGCGGTTAGTAGTCGTATTCGGGGTCTTATTACAACGGGCAGTAATTTGTTAGAGATATTACAGTGGTATTTTAGGTTCGCGGTTTCCGTCATTTGCAAATCATTTCTGAAGCGAAAATTGCGGTCGGTCAGTTTTGAAAACATCTCGAATACAGCTGAATGATTTATTGATGTGCTACTCGGTTGCTGCTTCGTGGTTATACTTCTTCTCGGACCATATCACATATATTATTTCTCAAGATCATTTTTTTGTCGGTACGCCATAACTTCCTTAATACATCATCAAATTACATGAATGAGGCATCAATTTAAAGCTTTCCTTAACCGCTATACCGGAAAAATATACAAAATACAATTATACGAAAAAATACAAAAAGAAAAAAGAATCCGAAAGTAACAGTGATGTAAGATCAAGTAAGTTGTAGGGATATTTTCCTGGCGTTGGCAACACTGATGATAACAATACCCAGCTGGAGATCTGCCGTTACGCCACTACATTGCTATTTTTAATTAATTGTAAGCTTGGTTATAAACAGTATTATGGATACACCTATTTGTTGTTGTTTACCTTCTGCAAGTTGGTAACGCACTATATGACTATACGATACTAAATATACGGTGTGTACTTTAATTAAGTGGGATTTAAGAAAGTTAGAATGCGAATGCTTCGCACGGGTCAGCTAGTTATCTCGAAATACATTTCTTAAATAAATAGATATTGAGCTCGACTTGTGAAAAGTAAACTAACTTGAACACAAAATCTCACAATTATTACGTTTACTAACTCAAACACGTTTCAACGTCAATGTCGCCATCTTCAGCTATGCACGTGCTACAATAATAAAACTATAACTAACCTAATGGTGTCAACTCACCGTGTTCCTACAAAACTAGACTTATGAGGCTTAAACTAAAGGGGCTTGTCTTAAATCTACATTACAATGCGGTAAGAACTGCCTAGCGTTTTTTCTAAGTGGCCTAAAATTACATATATAATCCAAACAAACTTAATAAACTATTTTTGTAAATTATTATTTTCCTCCGAAATTACTTGGATACAATTTTGAAAGGCACAATCTGCATGGATTGAAGGGTGCACAGTAAACCCCATTATGAAGTTTAAATGACAAAAAACTAACATTACATTAATTTTATTCTAACGTGTAGTACTTATACAGTACTATACATCAGAATTTAGGTCATGATAGATAGTGCACCAATAAGCGCTGATATTTTCTGTAAACTAAAGTAAGTGCTTATTTTCTCAATCCTTAATTCATTTTGATAACAAATTTTGAATTTAAAGATTTTTCCTTAAGTTTGCATATTATTATTCAGTTATTGCTGTTTAATATTCAATCATTTACTTTCCTACAAAAACGGCTATTCCATCAAAATAAATGTAAAAACAACTGTATTTTCATTTTGTTTTAATGTTCTTGAAAATATAAATATAAATAAAAAAAAACAATATCAAGAAAAACATATTCCTAATAACTAGTTTAAATGAGTTGTATGATGTTGATGTTTTCATGCGGGCTACTATCGTAAGATCTCCGTTTCAATAGTATGGGCAGGCATCAACTAAACTGTAAACGGACAAGTGCAAATTTACAATTAATGAAAGATAGACTTCAACGGTCAGAAACATTATTTCTATGTTCTCGAAGATCGAACAACTTACAGTTTTGTTAAACTTGATATTTGCTAAGCCTCGATAGTGAGACATCAATCTGTAAAGTGCTCCAAACGTCGGCTGTATTCAGGCAATTGTGACGCGGTCGATTCCGAAAACCAAGAGCATAGAAACAAAATGTACAAATATCCATTACAGATCCAAGACAAGTATTCTTACAGAATAAAATGCTCGCAGTGTCAGGGAACTTTTGTTTTGAATTGAACAGTGTTTGATATCTCCTTCAAGAAACCTGCCAAAACACTAAACAATTTTAGAGCACCACTCTCAAGAAATCAAGGTTTTTGTTGGTACTTCCTTGGTACTCGAGAGTTTCAGATTTTCTTAGTTCAACCACCATAATTTGAAGAATAGTATGTCCTTAAACTATAAATGATATTGAGAGTTAAAAAGCATTATTTTATGAATGATGTTATATGAGATTTTTAGATTTTAAATTACATTAATGTTTATGTAAGCTGAAACTGTACACAATAAAGGTACATAATGCCGTGACGTGTCAGTTAAATATCAGAAGGCCTATTTTGGGATATTAACAGAAATTCAAACTTTTATAATTCTATTAAAATAGAAATAATTTAATCCAAAAGCCCAAGAAAGGCTTTCAAGAAAGTAATACTTAAAGAGGATTGTAAACAAATATATAAATAGTTATACAGATATCATATTAGCTATCATTTTTCATTTCCTCTCCTACTTTACTTTAGATTTAATTTTTAATACTAGATAGATCGAATAAAATCTGTTGATTCCTGACACATTCGATATTAGCAAACAAACATAAAATCAAGTCCGTCAAATTCTAAAAATATAGTTGGGAATTAATTTAAAAAGCACGAAAGGAATACTGAAGCAGCACTGACAACACTGATAAGGGCATGCGCCGGACAGTGGGAACTCCTCTATTCAAATACGCAGAAGAATATTGCTTTTCACTGATACGGAAACACGGATCACAGGTCCAACACGGCATTGATATCTGTGTAAATGAACTAAAACTGGTGACTTATCAGCTTATCACAAAAAAAAATGTGTGTTTAAAGGAACGCTAGAACCAAATAGAACCAAACCAGACTTAATGACGTAGAAACGTGCACTTTGATATTGCAGGGCGTCATAAGCCCGGAAATGCGTTGTAGGCGATCATAGTGAGTCCGCATACAATGCTACGTTTATTGAAATCCTGATCAACTAAGTAAGACCACTTTATAACTTTACTTGCTACGAGGGCACTGTACCTACATCAATGCTCTGCTACAATTTTGCCCGATGATTTCCAGGCGCATTTATGCAACGTTGATACATAATGTCAGTTCGAGTAATGCATACACAGCTTCGTTAGTTAAAAATTATGCGCGCTAGACGCAATTTAAAATTTACATATATCCTTTATTTGTAAATCTATTTAAATAAAATAAACACTAAATGTTCATAAGCCTGTCTGAATACATTACTGAAAACCATATCCAAATTGGTTCAGCCATTGTGGAGATTATTATGCACAGACAAACATACATAAACAGTCTGTTTACGATTTTATTTTATGTACAGATAAATAAATACTATGTTCATAAAAATAAAATAAACAAACAACTTACAATCGCTGTCAATAAAACCAAATCACACTAGAAAATAAATACGACGAAGTCTGTTATTAATAATTCGTTTATACGTTCATAATTGCATTACAAACAACACTGGATTTGGAAGCATTTCACTTTGGTATATTTACAAGTTTATTTTTAATAAGGATAGTTGGTACCTCACATGAAAACCCTTAACCACGAAATCCATCTGACAGTAAAGCTAAATGTTCTATTTTACATTATAACATTTTCCGTACAGCTGCTATGTATTGGTTCTGCGTGACGGAAGTGCCAAGTTTATTTACGGTCAACGTCGCATAGTATAGTATCTTGAATTATTTTAAAATGCAACTCAGTGTTAGAGATACTGTAATATTGATTTAATCCAATAACATTCGCTGCACTAAAGGCCATTCCACACTGCACGTGGCATGCGCTGCTGGATGTATGCTATCTACTTTTCAAAATATCGCTTCCCTGCTTTTCATATGAGACCATTCACACAGCAGGGCCACGGCTAGGTGCCACGCCCGCTAACTGGCCACGGGTGGCTACCGTTCGCTCCTTGAGCGATCTTTTAAAAAGTGGCGGAGACATTTTGAGCCCACGCATGCGCAGAGCGGGCTAAACCACGTGGCGACCACTGCTGTACACACATTCCATTAAACTGGTCAAGATTCATTCTAAAATAAGTGAAGAATTTGTCATTGTCAGCCTCGAGATCACGCATCAAATGATGAAATTCGCCATAACGCTTTCTTTTTCTGTTGATTGGATGTACCCCCTCGTCTCTTTTGTCAAACAATACAACAATACCAGCTCACCATCACTACTGCTGCTGCTGCTGCTGGAGTCATCAAACCAAGGTAAGCCGCACGAAAATCCAGATTCACACCACGGGACCGTTGGAGCTGACATCTTTCTGAATACTGTCGTTAATGACGGTAAACGTGACCGGTATTGCATCCACGGCTGTGTGAATTGGCCCGTAGCTAGCGTGGCCGGCGTGGCGTACATCCAGACATGCACGCCACGTGCAGTGTGGAAAGGCCTTAACTGTTTAGTAAATGCGTATCGCAATGTGATCACGGCTTGTCCATACAAATACTACAAAGAGGTAACATTTGTTTGTATGAAGGAGGTAATCTGCGGAACTACTTAAGCAATTGTTTTACTAATACAAAATTACACTATTCCTGAGTAACGTAGGCTAGAATTCATTTTGAAAACAAATTTGTAATTATAAATTTCAATAATTTGTAAATTAAGTAAAAATTTAGGACTTTAAACCTATATCGTATAACAATAAATTCATGCTACAGTAGAACATAAATTATTTGAAGTCCAAGGGGAAGCAATTTTTGTTCGAATTAAAGGAAGTTTGAACTATCGAGGCTGAATTATAGAGGTTAGTGTACATATAATTCGTATTACGGAGGTAAAGCTTTATTTTAAGGATCCACTAAAAACTAACTGTAATGTAATTAAACAGGCTGTAACAAATCAAATAAAACACTGACAATAGTCTTTACTATAAATTTACTTTTTTTTGTACATTTTAAAAGGACTGAGAGCTGTAAGTACACAAAAAAGTAAATTTATAGTAAAATTAACCAGTTCAGTAAGGCAATCAGAAATAATAGTCTTTACCCTGGAGGAAACCGTGTTTACGGTATACTTTTACCTTAGCGCATGCGCGAATTGGCAGTACTCCGTATCTCCGCACTAGTTCGTGTTTCAATAGGGTTATTTTTTGTATAACTTAGAATTTCAGAGGCTTATAAAATTCGATTTTTAGAGCTTGACTTCGAACTATAGCAACAAAATTTTAATTGTAGAGGCACGAGTAAAACGAAATCCTTATTTTCATACAAATCCTCTAACATAAGAGATTAAAAAATGTTTCTATATTTGTTAGAAGCGGAGATAACAACACATTCCGATACTTTTGACTTTTTCACTATCCTACCCTACCTACAATTATTATGAAGTCACAGTGAATCTGTTTAGTAATTTAAATTTGTTTGTGAGAAAGTATTTGCCAGTTCCTGGTACCGTTTATTTTTAGAAGTAATTTCTACATCGGTCCAGTAAGTCGTTGCTTTTCAACCAATTTGTACAAATAAAGTGTCATTTTATGCGCTTTACACTACAGATTTACGGAGATATATAAAGATTTAAAAACATTTTACTATATTTTGTATAGAAGCTTAGTTTGGGAGAACGTTTCCACGTACGCTTATAACATGTACACCAACCTTAAACCATCCAATACTCAGCAACAAATGTTAAATGGGCCGTTTTATTACTTTAAATGTGTTAAACATTTCAAAACGTAAATCCTTGTTGCGAGTTTTAGAGTAATTTTGTATTTACAACTGCTGTGTTTAGCCACTCTATATGCTTTTTTTATGATTGTTATGCGCTATATGTGGGTATATCTTTGTCTTCTATGGCTCATGACTTACACTCACAATGCACTGTAATGTCTACTTGTATAAAACGGAATCTAAAGGCAATAGTAAATATATCTGTTGTTATAGCCAGTATATAAAGCACAAACATAGAAACAAATAACAGATGATGTACTATTAGTGAAATCTCATTACGTGCTTTTAATAATTAGACAGCTGATCAAGGTTTTGAACTATTTCCCTGTATAGTAAACAACAAATGTAACATTTATGGAGTAATTATTAAACCTGAAGGTGTACATTTTTAAACTTTCTGATTTTGTTTAGTGATCAAATAACTGTTAACAATAAGATGTCAAAACTACCGAATTTTATAATTAGGTTAAATGTTTGGCGTGTGAACATTATGAAAAACGCGTTTAAACTATATACATTTTATGAGTGTGACAATAGTAGCATATAAATAACTTTACGGTACAATTATGCTTATATATATATATATATATATATATATATATATATATATATAAATTAGTTACGTTAAAAATGTTGAAAAGTCTTTACCTTTGCGAAGCACAGGTATACAGCTAGTAATTAATACATTGGGACTCATTCAACTATATACGTTCGAAAATTAATAAAATTAAACCATATTTTTAACTTTTATCTCACAACAAAAAATACTAGGTCACAGTATTTTAATTAATGATAAATAATTCTAACCATTCTGTATGTACGCTGTATAAATATAGTGTTATTCTAGCGGAAATGTTATTAAAACGCTACAATTAAAGTCATGTAGAGGGCTGTTGGGTGGGGCGGAGGTTGTAAATACACGGTGTATATTATTTAGATATTAGTATTACGAGCTGGGTTTTTAATTTGTCTGGAGGGTGTTTGGTACACTGCGTCACTATTGGCAGAATCTCGTATTTAGTGTGTAGTCCAGTTAGTAGTTATAATGGTATAATCAATATATACAGGGGTTCCGGAACAATATGCAGCCGTTTTGTAGAATTTTCTTTATGTAAAAATAAGATAAAATAAGATACGTTCCAAATAAACGTAGACCCTAAATCGCTTCGTTTTCCATTCATCAACCATTTTGTTTTTTTTACGAAAAAAATTAATATGTTTAAGAGAGAATAAGATAGTGAATTCTAATGAAATGTGCATATTTTATATGTAAACCTTTACAAGGGTACAAAATAACAGCGCCTTGTATATTTTAAAAAATTATAATGTTAAATATCTCTAAAATTGTTAACGGCCACCATTTTGAAAAATAAAATACACTGTTTTGGGTTTTGTCCTCTTGTAACAGCTTAAATAACAAATATGTGTATATAATTTGAACTCAATATACCCATATTAAAAAGATATTGAGCAAAAAAAGGATGGATGATTAAGGAAAATATATCCTTTTTTACCTAAGAAACTATTTTAAAAAGGGGTTCCAGAGAGTTCAGGATCAATCCTGTATACATTTAAACCTGGTTTGTCCATACAATCCGTTATAACCATGGGGGTTACATGGTGTG
This sequence comes from Philaenus spumarius, assembly GCA_018207615.1. Taxonomy (NCBI): domain Eukaryota; kingdom Metazoa; phylum Arthropoda; class Insecta; order Hemiptera; family Aphrophoridae; genus Philaenus; species Philaenus spumarius. The sequence continues at coordinate 9,390 of JAGFPH010020054.1, forward strand.
GTAGTCCTTATCTTGGAAGAAGGTTTCAGGGGTTGGCTTCAGAGATATTGGTGTCAAAAAGCGCATTGCACCAATATGAAACAACATTGGCGAAGCAGCTCTGAATCGAGTGCATAAGTGGCCGAGACTGGCCAGAATGTTCCTGAATGTTCTAGAAACTTCCAGAATGCTCCTATTGTATTCTAGAATATTTTAGAATGTTCCACCCAGAATGTTATAGGATTTTGTAGAAAGCACAGTTACACAGACTTCGACAACAACTTTAAAATAATAAAGATTTGCAGTAAAAAGACATTTGCGAACGCTGTGGAAGAGTTTAAATTTATAATGTATTTAAAGTTGAAAACAAACAATGAATATCACTTATTAGATGACCGATTGATTTTCGACAGGAACACTCTATACGACACAGCCATTTTAGTTCAGAATGCCCGCGGCAAATAAGGGTCGCCGGAATACTACCCCCCGGAAAACTACCCCCCCAAGCAGGTTCCTACGTCATTTTGACGTCAGAGATCGGGGGGCAGTTTTCCAGTCACGCACACTCAAGTTTCGATATAATTAGAATAAAAAAAAAACTAGAGGACTAACCTAAACTGTTTAGTCACAGTATGTTGCCGATAACAGTATAATTGTAAGAACCTGCTTGGGGGGGTAGTTTTCCGGGGGGTAGTATTCCGGTGACCCGCTTTTGCTAGGGGGGGTAGTATTCCAGTCGCGGACACGGCTCCCATATTGGTTAGTTGGCAGATTTTGTGACGTCACGTTTCACCTGGGGGGGTAGTTTTCCGGGGGGTAGTATTCCGCATCCCCGCAAATAATAGTGTTGAGTGCGTACAGATAACGGATAAGCAGTCGACGTCCGTTTGCCGTTAGGTGTACCCCTACTTACTAACTGTGTTTGTGCCTTTTTATTTAATGTTTTGACGACCGCCAGAATGTTATAAAACCTTACTGTAGGCTCGAAAATGTTCCAGACGATTCTGGGCCATTCTCCTGTCGAGAACAGTCGAGAACGTTCTAGAAACGGGAAACCGGAGGATTAAGATAGAGAACTTAAACTTGGCACTTATTAATCTTAATGTAAAATATTATTCGTATGAAATGTTTTAGGTAAAATGTACTCATAGAAATGAGATGCACCTCAAATAAATTGGCGGAAATCGTGGGTTTTGCTTTTACTGGCATTTAGCTGATCATCTATGAAAACGTAAATGGGAAACATAGATTGGTTTGGACAAAACTTAATATACGTTTTTGGTCCAGTGAACTCTCAATATTTATTTCATTGATTTGACTAAATTACTTCAACTCCAGAGTTTAGTTCGTATACAAAATTGTAATCCCAATAATTGTAAATAAAATAATTTAATATAACAGTACAATACCTTATACTTTACTGTCAGTGGCCTATTTTTGTAACTTTTTTGACGCGTTTCGGAATGCCTACCCATCATCAGAAATCTCTCGTTGATTGTAGGTCGTCAAAACATTAAGTAAAAAGGCAGAAACACAGTAAGTATGGTTACACCTAACGGCTAACGGACGTTGACTGCCTATCCGTTATCTGTGCGAACCCAAAACTATTATTTGCCGCAGGCTTTCTGGACTCTTATGGCTGTGTCGTATAAAGCCTTCTAGTCGAAATTCAATTGGTCTTCTAATAATTGGTGTTCAGTGTTTTTGTTTTCTTCTTTAAATACATTATAAATTTCAAACTCTTCCACAGCGTTCAAAAATTTTCATGTACTGCAAATATATATTGGTCATTGCCGAGGTCCGTGTAACTGTGGTTATCATCAATTAAATGTGGTGCTTTACGGGTATCACTGCGCCTTATCTTGTTAACATATGTCCCTTTTTCTAAGAAACAAATAAAGATATCACAATTCTGTTTTTCCCCTGAAAATATATGCCTTTTTACATATATGGAAACTCTAAAATTAGTTTTTTACTAATTTAAAAAAAAACTTGTTTAGATTTTTTTTAAATCCTATATATATTTTTAAAAAATGCTACTTTTATTTTTTTAACTATATTTGAGTTGTTAGTAATCTGGGTAGATTTGATAAGTGTGCACAAAAAATTTCAAGCAGATACCTTTGGTAATTTCAGAGATACAGGGGCATTTATCTTAAAAAAAACAAACTTTGGGAAAACGATGTAGAAGACACTGAAGTTCCAGTTTTTAGCTGAAAACCCAAGAACATGGTCTCATTGAAATGTAAATAAAGTAAGTTTAATTGTTTGTATTATACAAGTGTTGTATATCATTGTAAACAAAAAAGAATAAGCTTTAACATAAAATAAAAAATGACAAAACAATTTTTTCCTGTGCAGCAACCCCCTTTTGGACTTGTTATTCGAAACAGTGTTTTTTGGCAAGTGCTTTTTAAAACGTACTTTGGATGCTCTTCTCGTTTGGCCAATGCAGATTTAGTCACAGTTATCTCAGGTTATTTTATAGACGGTTGTTATTTATATTATTTTATAATATTACAAATATTGTTATTGGTATTATTAATCAAATAATTTAGTCTACATTTTAGGTAAAATCATATTAACTTGTGTCAACACAATTAAAAATTGAACCTTATTATTTGTAATATATATTATATGCCTTGCAAAATTTACCAAAAATGTAGATGTTTCGTTAACTACTTAGACCACTGATAGGTTATAGCTCGTTAGTTTTAGCATGGACTTTACGATGCGCTGGCGGGAGGGAACAATATAGGCAAGTGGGGATGCCGTACGCTGGAGGGAAAGGGACACTACGTTCTACTTATAAAATTAATGAAGTTAATACTTATAGGCCTACTATCAAAGTTGTCGCGGCAGCTTTGTGTTGTATTACTTGCAACATGTAAATACTGTATAGATTTGGGAATTTTTATATCTATATATAAATAGAATAAGAGTTTTGTTTGTAGACTGTTAAGAATAGTGTGATTTTTCGTTTCTTTACGTTTCATACACCAAAGAATCCGAAACAAGCCTTATCTCAATTTTTGTCTGTCTGATGTCGGTAACGCTCGCAGACCTATTTCTTGTTCATGATTAACGTTAAAACAACTTATAACGATAGATATAATAACTATTTTAACAAAGAAATAAACACGAGTAACAATAAAAACTAAATTTTGATACTATTTACAAGTATTAAGTAAAATAAATAAACTTATAACTTATTATTTACAAAAGTACATAAGTAGGCCTACGTTTGTTTATTCATGTAAAAGTATCGGTAGTAGTGTATTAAAATTATTAGGTCTATTAATATTACGCGATGATTTGATATCAGCTGCTCCAATTAATTTAGTGAATATGAAAATCAGCTGACCTCAATAATTTAGTTAGTGCTGTAAACGAAAACTTTGCCTGTGTTGTCATTTTTACTTCAGGAATATTACTGAGAAAAATAGGTTATTTTGAAAATAAATATATTAAATTTATTATTAATCACAAATATAAACAATAAAAATAAACAACGCTAAATAACAATAATAAACAGCGATAGTTAAATAATAAATAGATTTGTGCACGGACAATAATGTTAATGGAAACCCGTACAAGTGCTTCTAGCTAGACCGAAGTGTTCCGTTCAAAGCTCGGTAATCGACTGAGCTTCTCTGACCCCCCACCACTCTAATTAACTCCGAGTCTACTGCGCATCTCGAGGTCAGGGTCCATGCTACAAATTCCGTACTATAATTAATTCAAATCCAAAACAATTTTTTTTTTACATTAGTTCAATCTAATTAATTAATGTTTGCCATGAAATCTCAGCAAATAATATGTATTTAGTTATTTTATTTACGAACATTTTATATTATAATACGAACACTAAATGCAGTTTGACCTTTCGGTTATAGATTAATATTTCCGGGGTTAAGATGGCAGTCAATAATTAATTATCTGACCATATTGAAATTTTAAAAACGGTTAAAAACGGTATGTATTAATATTTTTCCGTTAACATAGTAACTAAAATGTTCACGAAGCTTCCAGTAAAATATGTTTTTTTTTTTTTAAATTTTCAATCAGAGAGTTCTAGATTAGTTAGTACTGGAGGATGGAGCTGCGTTCGATCTGAGTGAGCACAGCACGTCACGATCCATCTGCCTTTCTTCAATGAACACTCTGTGTGTTCGTTGTTGAGATTTGGATGGGAGCGAGGGAGGATTGTTGTTTTTAATGAGCATGTGATTATTGCTTTTCAAGATATTAATAGAAATGAAGTGTTTTAGTTCAACTTGAAACTAAAAGACTACATTTCAATTAATATTTTGATATTATTAAACTTCATCACGCATAAATAAAAAGTTTTGTGTGTCACTGCTTTTTGCGTTGTAATGATGGAGTAGTCAAAAAAAAAAAAAAAAAATAGTTATACTTATCGACCCTTATCGAGATAAATCTGTTCTTTCGGATTCTCTACACAAAGATAAAAAGAAAGAATTGAAAGCAGGAGGGAAATATCAGCTAAGACGGAGACATCTGCAGACCAATGCAATTAGAAGATCCCCTACCTTTGCTGTTCTCCCACCGAGGAACGTCGTTGTTGTATTTTTTTTTCATAAGTCTGCTATTAAAAAAGCCGCACTACTCATCACCAAATGGTGTGATTTTTTATTAGCGTCAGAAAAATATGTACAATTATAATGCAACATTTCCACTAAATGTTTGTGGATTTCCTATAGATCGTTCGAGGTTCGTTGAAATTACTAATTCCAAAGAACTTCGGACAAGCAGCTCACGCTCACTAATGTCAACAAGGAAATCTTAAATTTCCAAATATTCTCAAACTAAAAAAATGAACAATATATTTTCCTAATAAAAATATAAATTTTTACTTTAAGTTAACTTATGCTATTTGTCACTAATAGAAAAAATGAGGTCATAAATATAAAATCTATGTTCTGTGTACAGTACAGTTTAATAAGTAATATATAAAGGTGCAGTCTAGTTTCAAGCAAAATAAATTTACGAATGTAGAGTCTAGTTTTATACAAAGTAACCACAAAAATAGACAGTCTAGCTTACGAATTAACAAATAAATTTGAAGTCTATTTTACGAATTAACCTATAAATGTGCAGTCTAGTTTACGAATTAGAATATAAATGTGCAGTCTAGTTTCAAGCAAAGTAAATTTACGAATGTATAGTCTAGTTTTAAACAAAGTAACCACAAAAATGT
>JAGFPH010020056.1:0-10340 GCA_018207615.1 Philaenus spumarius
TGATATATCATTGGAAAACCCATTAATAACCATGTAGGCCTATTTCTGTGGTAAGAAAATAAAAATCAGCTGACGCACTCGTTCGCTACGCTCAAAATGTTATTTTGTAAGCCGTTTTTTAAATTTATATTATTTAAAAGACGGAAAGATATATGGAAAATCTGATCATGGGACTGCTCACCGTCAGGGGGAATCATAGAAACCATATTTACAAAACAGCAAAACAACCTCTCCCCATCCGTTGTCCTCATATAACCCCCAACTAAAATTTTTTAATGGACACTTATGGCCTGTGACAAGGCGCCTTGGGCTTGTGATACAACAAATTGATGTGCTTTAAGGGGATTTACTACTGAAAAGGGTGAAATTTCGCATTAATGGTAAAAAGTCTTGACATTTTTTCCCTGGTGTAGTATATGCTGAACGAAAATATAAAATGTTTGACCTTTATCATAGAAAAAAAATTAAAACTGGGATTTCGATGATTTTGCCGAGGCATTTTTGAAGCGATGTAACTCAAAAAGTACTTAATGGATTTTTCTGGTTCTTATTTTTTCTTAAAGGTAATACAGTCTACCACAAATTTAGGTAGAATTATGTCAATACACCCCAAATCTTTTTTTTTTTTATCTAACTTAACGTGATTTTTTTTACTGTTTTTAATATTATTTTTAATTTATTATGTATAAAAGTTACAAACATAAATCTACCTAATTATTTAGTTAAAGATGTATCGAGTAAGTGGTAAAAATTTGATTAATGTACTTCGAGTGGTTCTTGAGAAATATCGAATTTAGCCTCTAAAACATGAAATTCTGACATTTCGGTAAATGGCCGATTGAATGGAAAACTGCACTTCCATATGGAATACAGTGAAAATTGTCTAGGTAAAAAAAAAATCTATTTATGTGTTTATACTTTATGTTATGCCTGGTTATTTTTTAGAGAGTTATTGATAATAATGTAAAAATATAGGTAGGCCAAAACATAATTGTTATACAACTAGATAGCCATTTGGACTGATTTTTCTCCTTCGCAGCGTTGTTTAAATTTTGTTTTTCTGCTATATATGTAAAGAAAAATTACTTCTATTGCATTTTTCATGTGTATTAGGACATGTGGAACAAATATATGTAAACATTCTTTTTTTCAAAATTTGATAGTTTTTGAGAATTTTCTGTAGCAAATCCCCTTAAAAACCATGAATTTCAGTGATAAGAAAATAATAATCGGAATTTCATAAAGACAGGTTATTGCATTATGAAAATAATAATTTATTATAACGTTCATAGTGCGATAACGTATCTTTATACGCTTCTAGAAAATAATTTACTAAATAACATTCTTGAGCTTAGTGAACGAGTGAGATATGATTTTTATTTAGGTATGTTAGAGGTTTTACGTTGATATAGCAATCCATTAAAATTATATCAAGGTGTATCACGCCTTATTTTACACTGTATATATCAAATCTTATCAAATTTTGGACTGAGAGTTACGTTGTTTTGAGGGAGGAGTCAAAGTCAATATTTTTTTAAATGTGTTACTGTGAGGTTGTAAACGTACTCACTTGTCGGTTATGAAATTTTATTTACTATCATATTTTACATTATAGTATTTTATTTCCAAAAACGGTGCGTCTACTAAACTACGCTAATGGTTTACCCTTCCAAGCAATGCGCAATTTGTGCACTTTTTAACAACTGTTCAAACAGTAAAATTGAGAAATGTTTATCACATTCTAAATTCAATTAAAGAGCTCTCAGAGCCGAATATTTTGTGTTAAATCTTTGGTCAAACGTTTCAAAATGGCGAAGAAAGAGAATTTTCATTTTCGAAGCCTCTTTGTCAATAAATGGGAAGCTCTAAGAAAAATCAACAAATTCGCATTATTCTTTATAATTTTTTAAAATGTACAAATATTTTGATTAAATAAACTTTTTATATTTTTTAACATATGAAATTCTATTTATTAGAAATTATGGAAAACCCCTGCGTGCTCCACATGCCAACCCCGTTGGATCCTTCTACAAACATTATCAAGTTATGTTTTCTATATAATAAAGGTGTAGGATTAATAATAACCCCAAAGCTAAGATACTAAATAATGTTAAATGCTCAAATCAAATTATTGCAAATATTTTATACCAGCAGTTATAATAAAGGTTAAAAGAACCACCAATGCTCGGGTCTACAGTTTAATAAACACCTAACCTAAAAGTTAGAAATACAAATAATTGCTTCAAAGTTTGAAATCTGGTGTTAATGGAAATATTAGAGCAAGCAACTGTTGTATCTGTTATTTTATTCAATTGGTTTCTATTGTAATGAATGTAATTATGAATTCAAGAAATATGCTGGTTCATCAGTCTAGGCTTAACCTGAGAATTTTTCCCCACTAAATTTACAAATATTAAAGTAGAAAATGTTTTTATCAAAATGACTTACAGCCTATGTTATTCAGGGATAGTGAAGCACTTTATTAGTAAAACAATTTTTTTTAGTCGGTTCACAAACAAATTTCTCTTTATAATATTAGTATAGACAACATTAATTCATTATTTAAACTATCATCAAATAAAATAGGAATTCAATTAGTTTTCACAACGTGTCCAAGCTTATCCTTCTCACTAAATTTGGCGAGATCTAACGCGTGGATCCTCCTCCACCCGATCAGGAGCACACTCTTCTACCTGCACGTCTACCTGAACGGCTGAACAGATGTTCTTGAATAATAGCTAAGAACACTCGATCAAGTCACACAAAATAATCAGTTCGTAGGAGCTACGATGTCACAGACAGATGCACAGACACACAGATACACACGTTAAACTTATAACACCCTTCTGATTGGGTCGGGGGTTAAAGTCTAATTTCATCGAAGATAGATTCCTTGTTGATGAGATAAGTTAATAAGATAAAAGTTAGAAATACATTTCCACTTATTTTATCAACGATCAACAGTAATCATGTGTGATTTATTAATTTTAGGTAACTACTTAATTCTACGAACAGTTCACAATACATACCTAGTGATCGAAATTTATTTAAAACTGGCAAGGGCTTACATGCTATAACATTGCAGAAAATGTAATGGAACGAGATAGAAGAGGCTAAAAAGTGGTCATTTTAGAAGTCATGAAATCCAATAGTTTTGGTTGGATTTGACCACTCTCTCCATGCTCTTCACCAAATCCAACACGATAATTTCAATTCCAAACAAACATAGGTAGAGAATGTCTTCAGCTTTCTAAAATGTATCGGAATAATGTGAACAAAATTAAATTTCGAGACAAAAGATTTGATTTCGTTTAATCCAAGAAAAATCTACGTATTTCGAACGTGATAAAGATATGATAGAGGTCTTGTTGCTTTTGTGCCAAATTTCCTCCATCAAGTTCTTTTGACACATTACTTTTCGTTGACCTAGCAAAAAGCAGAAAGGTTTTCGCATGTGCCTTTGAATAGATTCATCTCCTAGAATTTATCACAGCAAAAGACATTTACTCATAAATACTCCATATTTTATTATAAAACTTCACCACTCATTGGTTGAGTTAGAGATGGTTGAAAAACTAGTAAACTTTACTGTTTTAAAACTAACTTACATTTTAAATTACCACTCACGTTATTGTTAGTCAGTTTTCACTGTAATTATATTTGTCATTCCAAAGAGTGAATTCTTTACAATATGGATTCGGTAAACGCTTTTATAAAAATATGATATGCCCGCCTTTGTCAAAACTACGCCAATCATTAGTTGTTAAAAACACAATTTCGACACAGATAATAAAACGCAATTATAACGTCAAAAGAGAAAACCGTCGTTGCAACACATGGTAGGAAAGAAGAAATCCAACCGGACCTAATCCACATTACAGCGACTGTCCAAACAAACAGTTTTACTAAAACTAAAGACCGAAAGAATTGTGTTAATCCGTTGTTAAGTGTTTGTAATTATAGCTTAATGCTTAGTGTCACCTTAGATTATGTCAGAACGTGAGTGACAGAGTGTCACCAGAGATTTAACTAGGCCCTGACATGTTGTCATGTCAAACTGAGAAGATACCGGCCAAGAGACCAGCTGTTTTAGAGATGTTGTTTCCGTTAAGCACGGAGGAAAATTTTTAGTACTGTGTCTAGTTTATTTGTTTTTTATATTTTGAATGTCCGATTAAAATTTAGGCTCAGTGGAGTAGGTTCTTCTGTTTACCGAATAATGGTATACAAATTTCAAAGCAACACCAGGAAATGTTATTTACTGTTCATTTAAAGGCATCGTGAGTGTGGCTATTTTTAATACGTCACAAGTACAATGTTAACTAAAATTCGAAAATTGTTTACATTTCCAACACTTGGCTTAGCAAGTTGCATCATTTACGAGGTGGCTCTACGCAGGCTAGAACAATTATTAAATGCAAACAATGTATACGTGTAATAAAATATTAAGTTTGAAGTGAGATGTATAAAACTTGAGAATAAAACACAGATCCACAGAAATAAAACGTTTATTTTGCTTTCAATGACAATAGCCCCGCCATCTTCAGTGATGCACGAGCAACAATAAAAGTATCTATACAAAAGAGTTATGGCTTGACGATTGTAGCTCGTGCATTACTAAAGATGGCGAATCGCTGAAACGCGTTTGAGTAAAATATCGAGTTCAAGTTTATTCTAACAATATTATACATGTTAGGGATTCGTTTAGCTTCAACATTATACCACCCATATGATACTAAATTGCAAAAAAATCTGATCTTTTCAGACTTTTAGCTCAAAGCTCAAAGATTTGTATTCAGATAAATATTTAATGTCCGTGTCCTTTGCAACTAACGCTTTTGATATACATCTGCCTTTCGATTTGACACTCTTAAAAATTTCCTAATCATTTTCTGGTGTAATGAAATTTACCAAATATTTTTCTCACCACTCCCAATTTGTCTTTTCTATTCGTTTTTTATCATGAAGGCCTAACATACCCTCAAAGCTAATAAATATTTGTAAAATCAAGGTTAATTTTATGATCGGTGGTAAAAAAAAAAAAAAACATTATATAATCGAAATAAATTATAATTCTAAACTTTGTGCTTGACGATTGGTAAAGAATTACTTTATAAATAATAAACGTTATATAAATTGTCACTCACGTTTCATCAACACATTCGTTATATTTAGTGACCTTTGAGCTACAATTGCTAAATTATAACCAAACATACACTACTAAAAATAATGGTAAGGTTAGGGTAAAAAAAAAAACCTTTGGGTTTGCTTAAGACCACACGTTGGAAGTGATCATTTTTATGACCGATTCATATTTATTAGTATAAATATTAGAGGAGAATAAGGGTCAACAAATTACACACGTTAATATATTGTTAAAAAATATATCATATTTTGAAATTGCATAATTATAATATTGTTATATTATAATAATAATAATAAGTATGCGAAAAATAGTGATCATTATAATGTAAGCAGTATTTATTTGATGACTAATGATTTTGATTGCGGTATTAGTATATGCACTCTACATAGAATTCTAAGAATAATATGTAAGGGATAATTATTATAATTATTATCATTCTACGTAGAATTATATAGTCCATATCGCCTATCCCATCTCCGCGCGCTTACTTGTCTATATATAATATGTATCGCCTATTCCCTATCCACGCTCTGACTTGTGTCTACGCAAAAAGTTCGTGACGCGAGATTTCAGAAACATAGTCAAGCGAAAGTGCCCAACGGGACAATAGAAGTCTTCACTTCAAAATTCTGATATTATTGTAATATTTATGGAAGTTTGGTTATTAGAGTAACCGTTTATTATCGTATCTGCTAAAAAAACTTTTATCGACTAACATAAGTATTAAAAAAATACTTCATGTCATTTTCTTAAATTATTTAAATACTTCCCACCCCAAATGCAAGGCTAAAATATTTAGATTTGTGTACGCTATTGAACAAAATATTTTACTAAAGGAAGAAGAAGAGTGAAGTCATCGTGTTTCCTCAGTTGAAACCTGCAACACAGTTGCGAAAGTTCCAACCTAATTATTGGCGATCTATATAACCTTCTCCCCCGTCTCCATGGGTCTAACTGAAATAAGTAAAAAAATAAATAAATACAAACTAATTCTAGTCTTTGTTTCACTTCATAAACCAACTATATCTCTGAAAAAATAAATAAATATGTCACTCAAAATGTTAGGAAAGTGCTAAATAGCAAAAATACGTTGGCATTTCTTGACTTTGTATTGTCTGCAGAAAATATTACTACCGTTAGCAGGGCACTATGGAACCGTCTTTGATTTAATATATCTTTAAACTCGCCCAACTAACAGATCTACCTGATCGAAAATTTCACAATTGGATCGGCCGTATTTAAATTGTAAATAGATCGGCAGAACGTGCGTTATTATGCATAGGCCTACAGATAATTTCCATAATGACATAACAAGGAACATAAAGTTTATTGTGTCAAAGAGAAAGCATCTTGTCTAAACAAAGAAACAAGAAATTTGTTTAAAATAATCCCCATGATTTGACATGGAAATATGTTGTTGTCAAATGACATTCCCGTCCTACGAGAGCGACTCTACCAGAGTTACGCCTACACGTAGGTGTCACTAATTAATGTTTAGCCTTAATCACATTTTTAAAGATATAACTTAATTTTATCCAATGTTAAAATTGGGTGTTGGGATTGCTTTTATCCCAAATGGGGAAATGTGGCAGATATAACAAAATAAAGAATGACAATTTCCACACTTCTATACTTCTTATAAATAATTTGTAGAAGTTCCAGTTTGACTAGTGTCTCGAAAATGTTCTTTAAACCCATCGACAATATACATAATTCCATAATTGCATTCTAAGTGATATATCAAAACATACATAACACATTGAAATATATTTATATATTTCTCCGTGAAAGCACAATGAAACTACATTACATGATTTGTTTTTGAATCACCGAAAGAACTAGGGGATTGAATAACTGCGTGAAATGGCCGATATACTGTTAAATACACAAAATCTAAAAATCATGAAAATAAGCCAACATCTAAAAAAACACAAAAAAGGAAGTCAACATAAAAAAAACATGAAAAAGTAAACCAACTTAGAAATTCATGGAAAAATAAGCCAACATGAAAAAGTAAGCCAACATCTAAACGACGTGAAAGAGTAAACCAACACCAAAATGCATGAAAAAGTAAGCTAACATCTAAACGTCATGAAATAGTAAGCAACACCAAAACTCATGAAAAAGTAACCCAACATTTAAAAATCATGAAAAAGTAATCGATCATAAAAAAAACATGAAAAGTAATCCATTGTAAAAAATAGTCAACGTATACAAACCAGAAAGTTAGCCAAACTAAAAAATATTAAAAAGTAAGCCAACATCTACAGTATTATTTTAAACATTCATAGCAATGATTGTTTATTGGTTATATTTTATTTTTGTACTAGTGAACCCAGTAATGCTTCGCTATTGCTTGATTTAATTTAAAGGGTAGTTATTCAATTTCATTACATTGATTTAAGTGATCGAATTGAAAAATGGTTTTTATGCTACTTAAGAATATACTACACAAATTTAGATTTACAGTTTGTAAAACTTTATAGATAATACAGTAAACCTTTTGTTTGCTTTTACCTAGTCTAAAAAAACTGATAGTTGTGAAAAATTGTAAAAAAACCTGATTCTAAATTTGCCCAATTGGTTACCAATAAACGTGTTTTGGTTCATTGTAGGCCTAACCTAAAATTATTATCAGTTTTTGATACAAATCAGTTGTTTTATATATAATATGTAACAACCAAGTTTGAATTGAATTATAATTCTGTAAGCATTTCCCTTAATTTTTGTTTGTGTTTGTTTTTAGTTTGTCAATGTAACCTAAAAAGCTAATACTCTTCAAATTTTCTAAGTAATGTTGTTACGCTAATGCATGTAAACAAACATGACGTGTTGCTAAGCTTTTTATACGACAGCTGTTTTTGTGCACTATGGTCTTGAATCCATACAAAAGAGGGTGCTTAGTTTTTTTTTCCAAATTTTAAACTTTATCGGGAAACTTTTCAAATTTTTCTTTATATAAAAACCTATTTCAGACTATTACGAACATTTTGAAACAAAAAATAGCCAAATCGGTCCTGCCGTTCTCAATTGATGCGCTTACAAATTCAATTTTCAATTCAATTCAATTCAATTTATTTATAATTCCTTAAATATAATACAGAAAAAATTTATAATAATATCACGGAAATTGTGCCCACATAGGCTTAGCCTGTGCGTAGGCACGAGTCGCATCTAAAAATCTAAGTTACAACAAGGAAGACATAATATATTTATTGATCTATATTAAAGTTTTATAATATAAAAACAATAGAGGTAGAGTAGAGTGGGAAGTGCCAAACGGAGGAATCCAAGTCCATATCGGACTAAAACAACCCGGGTCAACAAATAGTTACTGCTTCAACACACGAGAATAATTAAGTACAAAGGAACAGCAATTCATTTTTATTATATAGATTTTTCAAGAATTTAATAAATAACGCAAATTTATTAGTTTTTCCACGCCCTTCTATTTTTAACGAAAAATTTTGCATACAAAACTTAAAACATCCTTATTTATTGCCAAAGTTTAAATACTAAAAGTGATTAGCTTTAAAACTTCTTTGATTTGTCACTAAACTTACATTGTTATTTGAAATTGTTAGATGAGAGTTTTTTCAATTCAACGAAAATTGTCATTTTTTAATTGACGAAAAACTTGTGAACAAGTGGCCAAGTTATTTGAAAAAGTATATTTTTATCAAATATTACAATGATACGGTTCAGAAGTGTAAGTTTTGGGCCTGCGTCTTGAAACAAACTAAAGTATGTCAAAACATGTCTTTAGAAAGGTTTACTTTTTAGTAATGTAACACACGACAATAAATTTACATTTGAATTTTCTTCCAAAATCTTTACGTGTAAAACGGTGTGGTCAGCATTGAAATCAATTGCGGTTTAATCGCTGTGCATACAATGTGTAGTAGCCTGAATGTGTTACAAATTCATGAATATACACTTCAATCCATTTTAATAATGTCAAGTAAAGTGAGTAGGCCGGTTGATATAACACGTATCCAAAGGAAATCTCGTTATGGGGTTTACTACCCTCTAGTTATGGTGTTTACTACCCTCTTTGGTAAATTGCGCGCTTTAGTGACAGCCTTGTGGACGCGCGTCGACACAAAATGCGTTTTAAATTTGTGGATAGCACTGTTGGGAATATCGTGGCGCGTATAATGTATGTATTCGCGTTTACACTACAGTCTGGTTCGTGTAGAATGAAGTGGTGAATAAGGATTTATTAGATTTATCACTTTGATAGCTGTAGTATGCACTTTAAAAATACTAGTTTTAACCTTGTTTTCGATACCTTTTTTTACCACTTGTTGTGATGAAATTTTACAAGGAGTTATAAACTCCGTGTGTCTCCCACCCATCAGTTAAATAGGAATTTAAATTAAATTCTTTTAAACCGTTTACTATTTACAATATTGAAGATTAAACCAACAGGTTAATTTCCAATATTAGTTTTTTTAAATCTTAAAATAGAAAACATTTGGTAAAAGTATGAACTGAAAGTATTTTTCGTGCAAATTATAATAGTCGTGTTAAAATTTCAATTTTGATAAATGTGTCAGAAAATCCGTTTACAAGTTCTTGTGCTATTTCTAGACTGTTTTTTAACATTATTTGTGTAATAACGTTTTATAACAGGCCGTGATAAACAAACGCGGCGCCTGTTGAACCCGTCACGTAGTTTTGCTACCCAAACATTACAAACTTAACAATCAACTTTTAGTAGAACCCACTGAGCCAAACATTAACTATCAAATTGTAATATTACTACCACTAAAACATTTATGGCCTTAGCCCAATTCGAACCTAAGACCTCAAGTTTTTAAGTCAAAGAAAACACGCTCAATATTTGTTGATTCGTTTATATAATTTATTTTCTTTATGAGCAACAAATGATTACGTTTTTATTTTCTAAATTAGTACTTCATGATAACTCTAATATGTTTTCAGACTAATCAACTTCAGAATACTTTGAAAATAAACGGTATCAGGAAACTGACACATACTTTCTCCCTCATTATAGAAACTTAATAAAAAAATACTATTACCAATTTATTGTGATTTTTTTATTTTTAAGTCATTTTCCCATAAAAATCCATAAAATAATGGAAAAATCAACTTTTCTCAAAAACGGCTCGAACGATTTTGATTAAAATTTTACAGTTTATAGTACTTTAGGTCCCTAATAAACTGTAAA
>JAGFPH010020057.1:0-14585 GCA_018207615.1 Philaenus spumarius
TCACCAAATTTCCATTTTTCATTTGTGCTCAAACGACCACCCTGGCTCAAACGACCACCCTGCCTAAATACCATTATCTTTGACTTTTCCAAATTTACCAATAAATTCCACCTTTCACAATAAGTTTTAAACCTATCAATCATTTTTTCCAATATTTTGGGCTCTGAGGCCAATAATACTAAATCATCAGCATACAAAAGTACAATCACATTTAAATCTCCTACCCACAAACCTCCGTCAACCGCATCGTGAATATCATTTACGAACAAAGCAAACAACAACGGAGAAAGAAGGTATAGTATTACATTGCTATACTATCGGCGTTGAGGTTAGAAATCATCGAAAACGTAAGTATTTTTGCAATCCATTTTGTTTACTTCTTTCTTGACTGCCTAAAAAACGTACAAATTTATTTTAAACTACTAAATCTTGGGCTATTAATATGAATTATTGTTATTTTATTAGTATAATACAATTAGAGCGTCTTTATAATCCTACTGAAAACTTAAGTAAATTTTAAAGTGAACAATATAATAGTTCAGATTAAATGATTGTATTTTATATTTTGGGGTTAGAATCGTTGCTTTAAGTTGGTTTATGATAAAAATATATGACGTTCTTGTACACATAATCTGAGGCCGCAAGGTTGAGGTGACACAAAGCGATTTTTTCCCTTCGAGCGGAACGAAGCAGCGCTTGACTTAGGGCTGGATTCAGAGGAGCAAACAAATTCTACTAATATATTTAATAAACGCTAGTAACTATTCAGCGCCTTTGGTGAGTAGTAAAATTTCAAAAAAATAGTTTTTTGAAACTTTAATTCTTAATAAGGAATTACTTTTCTGTTGTTGTACTTCACCAACAATGTTTTATGTATTGTATTACTTTCAAACATATCCTTAATTAAATAGAGACATATGGACCGCAGTGAAAAAGTGGTACAATGTAAATCTACTCGAATCTGCATAATGGATTGGGCGCTTTTGTTTGGTGATTTAATTTCGGGGGAAAGTAATTTAAAACCGAAAACAGGAACAAGGGTCGCGGGTCGTTCCTCTTTACACAAATGTTTAATTTAACGATTGCAAGGGAATGTGAGCTGTGTCATTGAATATATGAATTATTTTTTGTATATTGCCACAGATGATTTGCGATCTAACTGTATTTTAAAAGAGGTTACCATTCAAAAATATAACATCAATATCACAAAAAACGTTGAACATCGTTACACTTGTTGGCCAACACACTCGGACATTCATTCTTGCCCAATCAGTCAGCTGATATGCAGTACATCCATGATATGAAACGATAATACATACAGCGACTACTCCCATACAGCTGAGTTCTTCGTATACAGGGTTTGCTGTGTATATGACTATTTGATCTTCTATCTAGATTTTAGAAGCAGCAGAAAACTGAGATATAGTATGTTCATTACACTCTCAACCACACTCGTCTACACAGTCCCGTGAAATGACTAAGCAAAGTCTCAAAAAAGTTTGTTACTTAACAATAAGCAAAGTGTGTTTTGAAACTGTTGTTTAAACTATTTAAATGTATTCAAAGTAAAGTTCATAAATGTGTTGCTTAAAAATGTGAGGAAATGTAATGATACCGAAAAGAGGTACGTGCCCATGGCTGAATAGAAAGTCGAAGTGGTCGTAGTGCAGACAAAAATATTTGGATTAACAGATGTGAGTAAATCAACCTGTATACACAAAAACGAATGTTTCTTCGTCTTCTATAGACTCAAAAACTATTCGACCGATTTCACTAAAACCTTTACAGTTTATCCATATCATTGCCAGTTGAGTTTTGACTTTAAAATTACTACAGTATAAGGGGTTGAAAATGGTGTTGCTACCCATACAATAAATATAAATGTAACTAACTTCCTAAAAGCTGTATAGCTAAAATTATGTAATATATTTTTTAAAGCGATATAAAAAAATAATTGCAATTTGATTACTTAGTCCAAAGGGATGCAATGGAATAACTTCAGTTAAAATTCTATAATAATTCACACATTAACTTTTTCTATTTGCTCAAAAACGTCTCAATTAATTTTACCACAATTTACACACATAGCCTATTAGTACCAGAATTGTTTAGAGAATATGGGTCACTACAATACTATATATAGTTACTAGCTTGCTCGATCTGGTTTTGCACGGATAGACAAATCAAAGTTAAATGCATATTAAAAAAAACAAATATGTCAATAAATATATTTTAAACTATGTATTTCTTATAGGGATTTTTAGTAAATTTGATCTCACAAACCCCCCCCCACCCATTAAATTTCGAATGTTTTAAAAACATTTTTTTGCGAGCCCCTAGGGCTCTAGAGGAAACTGCAATCCAAATTTCATTTCAATCCGTTCGGTGGTTTTTGAGATTTTGTGATGAGTGAGTCAGTGAGTGGTATTTGGATTTTATGTACATAGATTTGTTGTATATGGATTTGTGCAAAGTTAGACTGTCGTACGAGAGAAACATTTGACGCTCGAGGCGTAGCCGAACGTTTTAATACGTTTAATACGGTTTTTAATTAGACGTTTTAAAAAACTAAGAGGTATAAATCACTTGACTCTGAACACGTGTAGTTTAGTTTGCGCACTGCTGTGAGTGTGCAAAAACGCACTTTAATAAACAGCTGTAGGAACATATATTTAAAATGAGGTAGATATACAATAAATAATAATTGCAGTTACTTATTACAAACTATCAAACTTAAATTATTGAATATTATTATAAAAACCATTAGAAATTCGAATACGTAAAGCAAAGGGATTAAAATGGGATAACTACCATTACAATTCATTGGCGAGTCCACTAGATAGGCCTATGTTATAATTTAAAAGCTTTCCAGTAAGGTGAAGCTTATTAAAAGCTATTTAATCAAATTTATTTAATGAATTAGCTATGTGTTCCTTTTATTTTATTTTGTTATAATTCGTTTTTGGCCCTTATGACATTTACCCAACCTCCCGCGGCACTGGACGTACTTAAGTGAACACGCTTTCATAGGAGTTGTTAGCGATGTATTTTATTCCAACACAATTGAACCGTATTTATATTTCTCTTATTTTCCTGGAAATTAAAGTTATTCAATCCACAAACTTTATGTAGTTGTAGAAAACCTGGTTATAATTTCATCTGTGCATTCAGTCTGTAATAACTAGAAATGGGATGATGTCAGCAGAGTACTTGAGAGCAATGATCATCGGTTTGACCTACATATCCGCTAAATATACTAAGGTATACCGCAAACAGCATTGCAAACTTTAACGTCAGGGCAAGTCACAATTGACTTGGTTGTCTTGTTACAATTTCTTTGTTTCCGTACAAATGAACTCACTTGTAATACAGTAGTTCATAACTTAATAATGTTACATTGGACTCTATAAAAAGAGTCTAGAAAATATACTCCCACAACTCACCAGGCTATTCGATAGATTAAAATCAGAACAAAGTTTTAATAAACATAAGTCCGGAAATGCTTAATTTCGAATTATATGCATTTTTTTTTCAAAACACTTTATATCTTTGACAAATTCAAAAGTTGTAGAGCTCAAATTGGGTGAACATATTTATTACGTAACCCTTTACCCTTTTGTTTTACTCACAAACAGAACGCTATATTTTGTATTTTAAAATTGGTGGCCATTCATAATTTATCATATCAAAAATCAAAAACATTTACGAAACAAAAAACTAATTTGTTTAATGACAGACAAAACCTTGTTTTAATTTATCCTAGCTCAAAAGATAACCGAGTTAAGGGGTAAAAACTAAAAACATTATTTCTTGGTAGTTGTCTATAATACACAAATTTACCTTAGAAGTAAAGTCTTTATGGTGAGCGTTACTTGCGCTTCTTTACAACTGATCTTACAGCCTTATTTGAGTGTTCCAGACTCTCAACGAGCTTTTGGATTCATGGTTCATGATGGTTGGGGTACAAGTAATAGGTTGATATGATGTTTTTTCGATAATGTCCTTTTGAAAGTGTTACGACTAAACACTCCGGTATTAATGAGGACAAACTGTGGAAATTTAAGTGAAATCGGTTGAGAAGTTTTTGAGCATATAGGACTAACCAATAAAATTTAGTTTATATGAAATCAATTTATTCTTCTTTTAAAAACTTTGTAGGCACTTTGTACAATATAATGCATGTCAAAAAAAAAACATAAATATAAGACATTTTGAATAAAGTTAAATTAAACATTTGAATTGTAGAATTAGGTACCCACTTCACAGGAGTACTATAAATGAGTAATAAATACTTTTACATCAAAAACAAAATAACATTTATTTTATAAGAGTTGTTGCATAGTATCTAACAAAAACAGGAGTTTTGCAGCAAAAAATATCTTTTAATATAAGCATTCTTTACAGAGCAGATGAGATTAACTGGGCTTAGTCACAATTTAAAACATTAATAATGTTGTTTTCAATTGCGGATCTTCCTGTAGCGCATGAATGAAACAAAGCATACAAACTAAAAAAAAAAAACCGTAATAGAATATTTTTCGAAAATTAGATAACAAAAGTGAGGTTGATTATAATAATTATTATTAAGGAGAATGTCTACACTAGTAGACATCCCGGGAGGTTATCCCCAACATGGGCTCTTATGGGACTACGTGTTTTGCACCGAGTTGCGGCAGACGAGGACGCCATCTTGTTTTTGATGACGTAATATGCACCGACTTGCGACTCCTGCACTGAGTTGTGACGACGCCATCTTGTTTTTGATGACGTAATTAATTAATATTTAATTTAGATGTAATTATTTTCTTTTAAAAAGTATGGCTACCCCCTGAGATTCGAAGCGGCTACCAACTGAGCCAAAGTCCACGACGTAACCGATTGAGCCACGCCGCCTCTCTTAGTGTAGAATGTTTCGGTCGAGTATATAAATTTAAAAACCGTCATGAACCTTGTATGATACAAGTGGTACTTGTAATATAATGTAAAATACATTATACAACTGTTTCCGCCGATCTTACACGAGTCCAACCGAACGTAAGGCTTCGCTGTGCCCTTGTAATATAATGTAAAATACATTACATATAACTGTTTCTACCGATCTTACCCGGACTTGACCGAACTTAAACCCTTGTAATATAATGTAATATACATTATATAACGGTCTCTACCCATCTCACCCAAACTAAAACCCGAACTTGATCGAACTTAAACCCTTGTAATATAATTTAAAATACAATATATATAACTGTTTCTACCGATCTTATCGGAGTCCAACCGAACGTAAGGCTTCGCTGTACCCTTGTAATATAATGTAAAATACATTATATATAACTGTTTCTACCGATCTTATCCGAACTAAAACCCGGACTTGACCGAATATTAACCCTTGTAATATGATGTAAAATATATTATATAACTGTTTCTACCGATCTTACCCGAGTCCAACCGAACGTAAGGCTTCACTCTCCCCTTGTAATATAATATAAAATACAATAATTAACTATTTCTGCCGATCTTACCCGAACTAAAACCCGGACTTGACCGGACTTAAACCCATGTCACATAATGTAAAATACATTATATAACTGTTTCTACCGATATTACCCTAACTTAAACCCTTGTAATATAATGAAAAATACATTATATAACTGTTTCTACCGATCTTACCCGAACTAAAACCCGGTCTTGACCGAACTTAAACCCTTGTAATGTAGTGTAAAATACATTATATAACTGTTTCTACCGATCTTACACGAGCCCAACCGAACGTAAGGCTTCGCTGTACTCTTGTAATATAGTGTAAAATACATTATATAACTGTTTCTGCCGATCTTTCCCGAACTAAAACCCGGACTTGTCAGAGCTTAACCTTAGGCTTTGCTGTACTCCGAATTACCTATGTAAAATGTCTTATAACCCGATCCTGACCTAATCGAAATCGTTATCCGAATTGCTCGCGGTGATAGTTCGAATATCCTCTACCAGAACGCGCTGCCGTCGGGAAACTATACCGATGTAGTGTATAGGAATCTCGTATCTAACGAATGGTGTCCTGGGCCAACCAAACTTCGTGAACGGTGGGTAAATCGATGTTGTGCGGGTTGCATAACCAATCATAATATCTTGGTATGGGTGAGGTTACAGGGAGTAGGCTCTTATTTCACTACATCTGAGATGCGTTGCTGGCTTGAATGGTCTCTCTTCCGCTCTCGTAACGTCTCGGTCACGTTCTCGTAGCGTTCCCGTCACGTTCCCGTCATTTTCCCGTCACGTTCCCGTAGCGTTCTCGTCGCGTTAACTTCGTTTTATCTGAGCTGGGTTGCTGACTTGAGTATGTCTCTCTCGTCATATATCCCAAGAGGCAACGATTAGTTTGTCTCTATCGGTGCAAGTAATATTTATATAATTGCTATTTAGTGGTTTCATGTGTTTATTATAGCGTATGAAATATTATCAACGACCAATAAGAAGTAATCCAATCTTAATCGTTAGCTATAAAACAAGACAACTTAAAGCAAACTTTACAGGAAAATAGTTTATATAGTAAGTCATTAGCTTTGAATTGATAAATCTGGAGAAGAACAAATAAATATATATGTAAGTCAAGGACGTTTAAATTTAATAATTAGCATTTTCTATTTAGTGGTTCACTGGATACAGGTAAAAAAAAATATGTTAACTGCAAAATATGTAAAAGTTTAAATTATATTATATTCTTCCATTCAATACAAAATAATAATTGAAAATTTTACATAGGAGTTTTCGAAGAAGATTGACTAAGAGTTTGTTTATGAACATTAAACTAGCAAAAGAACTAATGTTTGAAAAACTTAAAGTGAAAACTGCGTAAGTTAAGAATTAAATTGAGGATCGGTTTAGGTCGTGTAGAATAATTGCAACTTTTTTTTTACAGGTGTTTGTGAAATAGTAAGTAAAATTAAGTAGATACCTCCACCTAAAGTTTAGAGTTCATTGATAAATCTGGCGAAGAACAAATTTTGTTTGTAACTCAATGACAATACAATTTAATAATAATAAACATTTTCTTCTTCTTAGTGTCCTGCCTCATTGAATATCGATAACAAATGAAAATAATTACTTTACCGCTAGGAACAGACTTAAAATTAAACGAAATGATGTTAGGGTAACTGGCATTATAGCAACGACGAACATGTTAGGGGTATTGATTGGGATTGTGTAATTACGATAGTCTAGAGAAATTACAGGAAAGTAAAGAACTATTTTACATCTCTAAGGAGATAGATGGGAATCGACCACTTTCCATAGCTACCCAGGAGGTACGGTCGGAACATCGTTTGCTTTTTGTTTTACGGGAGCATCCTCAATCGTTAGAAAGAGTCTATAACACTCGACGGGTAGCCGAGAGTATTCTCAATCATCAGAAAGAGCCTACACCTCCCGTTGGGCAGCTAAATGTTAGCTACACCTGATAATGAATGTCAGAGGCCTAGCTGATTCACTATATCCGTTCTATTTGTTAATATGCATCGTTAACCTATTCATTGAGTATGGGACGAGGTCATTTACTGAGACACAAACATAATTCTACGGGTCCTTTCGTTTTAACCTGTAGCCGTACCATTTACTAAGGTAAGTGAAGTATTATTGGAAACTAATATACACCGTCAACCTGTTCATTGTTGGGGTGTGTGTGTGTGTGTGTGTGTGTGCGTGGAACGAGGTCCGTTACTAAGACAAAAACAAATGATACCGGCTCCCTAAACAAGAGAAATAAAAGCAGACTTGAATGGAAATAAATTAAGGCTTTTAATCTAGGTTTGTAGTGAAGAAAAAATGTAAATCAGGCAACTTAAAACTTAAAAAAATATCGAATAGAAACGGTGATTGATAGCAGCAAGTATTGGTTACCTCTACACATAGGATAGAAACTGTTAAGTCACAAAGCACATATGGCTATTTGTCTTAAATTGGTTATGTAAAGTAGAAATTGCAGTATATAATTTTATATGCATAGTTAGAGGGGCCACCTTCGACTTAAAGACTTTTACATCTTGCCAGTGGTTTCCAGTAGCCCTTCTTGGTTTTTCTTCTTTTTTTTTTTTTTGCCAAGACTTATCTTTATAGGCTTCGCCAGGTATATCCTTAAAACGATCACTGAGACCTTGATTACAAAGCTCTAGGCGTAACTGGAGGAGTCACTGATGACTTAGAGACTTTTACATCATGCCAGTTGGTTTCAGTGACTCTTCTTAGTATTTTTCACCAAGACTTATCCGTATAGAATTCTCCAGGTACATCCTTAAAATGATCACTGAGACTTTGATTACCAAGCTCTAGGTATAACTGGAGGAGTCACTGAAGACTTAGAGACTTTTACATCATGCCAGTTGGTTTCAGTGGCTCTTCTTAGTATTTTTCACCAAGACTTATCCGTATAGGATTCTCCAGGTACACCCTTAAAACGATAACTGAGACTTTGATTACAAAGCTCTAGGCATAACTGGAGGAGGGGTCACTGATGACTTAGAGACTTTTACATCGTACCAGTTGGTTTCAGTGTCTCTTCTTAGTATTTTCACCAAGACTTATCCGAATCGTATTCTCCAGTTATACCAATAAAAGAAGTTATCCCCTATCTCGCATTCTGACAAACAACTCTTGGTATTGCCTGTGATATAAAATTAGAAGATGTACCATTGACTTTGAGACTTTTTAGTACTCCTTCTTGGCTTTTTTCATCAAGATCTATTGTAACACTGATTTGTTTAAAAATAACAGTTATTTGTTCTTACCCTTTGCTATCAATCAACCTGTACTCTAGTATATAAGAATTATTATGTTTATTGTAAGTACAGTGTTTGGAAGTAAGCTAATTTCTATTAAATGTTTTAAGTGTGAAGGGTTAATGTAGTGTTTAAGCTATTGAGTTTTTTTGTCTTTTATAACCGTAAGGTAAGGTGTTAAAATTTCCCTCGTATCTCCTTTTAGGTCCTGTTACTTTAAATATTTTTGTTTCCTTTACTGTTACAATATCTTTATTACTAGTTCTCCTAATTCTATTTTCTTCGATCACTAAAGCCTCATTTGCCTCACTTAAGACCATTTGTTTTAGTTTAATAAAATTTAATTTTTCTGAAGTTTTAAGATTGAGTGTAAGGCCTTTAATCTTACACACCTCTACAATTTCATTTTTGTTTGTAGAAAATACTTGGTATGCGTAAGTTTTTGGACCGCCGGAAACAAACTCCAAAATGTATGACCCCGCCCCATAGTCGGCTAGTTCGTCTGTCATCTGTCCAAGATAGTCTCCTGTCTCTACTTTGTGTGCACCTTCTCTGTGCAGGTAGATAATTGAGTCTGTGTCGTAATAACAGACATTATCTCCTAGAACATCCAGGTGTTCATATAATTTAAGCCTGGCTTGGGCAGTTGTATATGCAGCCAGAACAACATTGGTGTTTTTTAACGATTCGCCTACTTCATCTAGGTACTGCCAGTTTACTAAAAGTGCTTCTTCGTTAATTTCTTGTAATTTATTGATTTGAACAGAGGGACTTGTTGCTAATTGAAAAAGTACGGACGGGTCTCTTATTATAAGCGCTTTAGTTTGGTTCTCTCGCTGCCCAAATTTCCCCCAAAACGAATTTAACATTAATTTTGAAAGGGAACGGAGTCCACCGTTCTTCTCGATTTTAGAAGAGTCAAGCAGGATTCTCTCGTGATTAAAATAATCTTTGACGTACTTGTCTTTGTCCTCATCTGTTTTACACCAAGTCGGCCAACCACTAGCTTCTTGCTTTGTTTTTAAAAATGTATTAATGAAGTCTGTGAAAAGCCCTCCGTTTTCAAACGTTGCCATTTTGTATTCCCAAAGCTCGTACATGTCTAAAATCACATAACCCTTTTCCACAGCTTTCCTTATCTCATCCATTGTCCAAGTTCCTACCAAAACCCTCTCCTCACTACTATGTTCACAATCATTCAAACACAAGTTTTCACCGCACGCACGACACAAAACGAACATTAATTTATCATTCATTCTTATAGGCAGTACGGGGTGATACAATTCTCTCGGCGGTAATACTTTGCACTTTAACAAACCTTCCACCTCCATGCCTTTTCTCCTACACTCGATATCACCGACATGGATAGTCGGATGGCCTACAGGATATTTTCCGTATTTGCACACCCACGGGTAGAGTGAGCACACGTCTACATACTGAATGGCTTCGTTATCGGCACACTTTTGATAGGTTTTTGCGTTTCCAGTCCTCCCCCCGAAAAAAGAGTCTCTCGGATTAAGTGGCAAGGTGTTTAATATTGGAAGAGAATTTAAGTAGGTCAGTTTCATGTTCTCTTTTAACGTTATAAACGTACACTCCCACATCTCTACTACTTCGTAGGTTGTTTTTGACAGCTTCTCTATCTTGGCTCTGGTTCTTTCATACCTTAAATGCAGACTGTCTGAAGGGTCTTCTTTAAGTGGATCTTCTCTCTTGTAAGGGAAACACTTTGGACACCCGTGAAAATAACACCCTTGAAATTCGTATATATGTTCTCCGTCAAAACCATCGACTTTCACTCCTTCGATTTTGACTTCCCTCTCACGGCCTGCATGCTGTATTCTAATACCCCGTTCTTCCTCCTCCCACGTTAACCACTGCAGAGCAATTGATGATTGATTGTCCACAAGACGGTACCCATTCTTAGGTACCAGACCAATAGTATTTGGTTTTAAAAAGTTTCGTCTGAATGCCAAATTGCATGCGCTAGCTATTGTAACTGCTTCTAAAAACGGATCTACATTGCACTGTTCCAAGAACATCGCCCTAAATTTAATGCACGCTTGTGCCAGAATATCTACGTCAGACAGACAATATTCAAAAATTTCCTTTTGGAAATCAAAAACTTTGTTAGCCTTTACCTGTTCGTCATGCCATTTTTCAAACTCTTTGTGACTTTTATCAAACATAGATTCTGGACAATAAAACTGTTGGGAGGGTATAGGCCCTTTATAATTTTGATTAGTCACCGTGTTGAAAAGATGGGGAAAATACCCTTTCTTTTTCTCAGGGGCCAGATCAAAAGCTTTAGGAAGTGCAGATAGGGGCATGGGGAAGTAATTTAGTGAATCTATGAACCTAACATTGTCCATCTTCATAAGTATAATTTTGGTACCTCGCATAATAAGTTCAGGGGTGAATTTAGTTTCATTCAGGATGTATTTAAGCAAAAATTGATGGTCGAAAGAAGATCCATTATGCGCTAAAATTGTTACGTTTTTGTACGCTTTGCGCACATCCATCACATACGTCATGAAAGCATTGACAGGATCCTCTCTAAATACACGGGTACGGGAGCTACATGTTTTGCACGATTGGCTTGTAAGGCACTCGTGACAAAACTGTTGACTCACGCACAAGTTAACTTTATGCACTTTAGTTTCCGAATCGATAAACTCGTCTTGACGGGTTTCTAAATCAAAAAATATAAATAAAAAGTCTTTATTTTTGGGTTTTCCTGTATCGACTCTCATAAAACATTGGTGATTAGGAGGTTTGTATTCTGCACAAGTTTTGCAGTACACTTCACCACAGGCATGTTTTGATTTTCTATCACCAAGTCTAATAATCTTTTCACATTCTGTACATTTTTTAACGGCCTTACAACGTTCGGTTTGGTGAGATATGAAACAAATTTGGTTTTTAAAGTGGAGGTTGCATTTAGGACAAGTTATTCCATCATATTCCAATTTACAGGGAGGGGTCACTGTCTGGCACGCAGGGCATATATTTTGACATCTATGTTCTCCTTTATGATCATAAGGAACATGGCAGGCTTCGCAATAATATGTACAAGCAAAAGCGGCGGTCAAGCTAGTAATAACATTAAAATGATTTTCATTAAATAACAGATTTATTTTATACGCAGCAGTTTTATTTTCGCCACTAAAATACACTTCACGACCTTTCCTATTAAAGTTGTACACGGTAATGTTGTATTTTTTCAAATGTTCCTGAAACTTTTCCAACTCTGGGACCCCTGCACCGCTTTCCGGAATTACTACCCTAGCTTTAGCCATCAGTTTCTTTGCTCTAAACAACTGTCTTTTTCCTTTATCTTGTATTATAGCTTTGTATTGCGGGTCTTTTTTAGCATGGGCTTTGCCTACCACTAAAGCTCTAGCTAAACATAAATTATCGGAATTTTGTATAGTGACTATTCCCGTTCGTGCCTTACACTCCTCGCTGAAATTATTATAAAGTCCCGGTCTTGTCCTACCACTGCCTACAGGAAGATTGATTCTGGTACACTCAATTTTGAAAGTATCCGTTGACTTGATAGATTCAGCGTTACTCTGAATTATACCCCCGAAAATTTCCCAGATAATGTCTCCGTGGACCTGACTAGCAGGTCGAATAGCCACATATCCCGGTTCCTTGTTTTTTAAATTTAGACTTTTTAGGGTAAACCCTAATTGATCATTTTCTGAGGCTTCAGATTTCATTTTCTCAACCAAACTTGTAAACCCCGTTCTAAGCCAGTCAATTTCTGATACGTCTTTAGGGACGGGGTTGAATTTAAAAGTGGTGACAGAACCATACAATCTAAAACGCTTAACATAAGATTCATTAGTATTTAGAACGAATACAGGATCCATGATTACTACAAATTTGTCAATCAAACTAGATAAGCACCGATCGATCTGCAAAGGTCAAATGTCTAGATTAGACTGAGCGAAAAATAGGTTAGTAAGCTATCCTTATACTGTTGATAAGAACCTTATAGAGAACGGTACCAACTAAGCTCTTCTAAATGTAAGTTTAAAAAACTTAGTTGGACAATTTGAGGTAAGCACTGCTTGATGTACACAGGTCAAATGTCTAGATTAGACTGAACGAATAATAGGTTAGTAAGCTATAAGGTACTGTTGATAAGAACCTTATAGAGAACGGTACCGACTAAGCTCTCTAAAGGTAAGTTTAAAAAAAACTTAGTTGAACAAGCGCTGTTTGATCTACACAGGTCAAGTGTCTAGATCAGACTGAACGAATAATAGGTTAGTAGTAAGCTATAATGTACTGTTAATAAGAACCTTATAGAGAACGGTACCGACTAAGCTCTTCTAAAGGTAAGTTTAAAAAAAACTTAGTTGAACAAGCGCTGCTTGATGTACACAGGTCAAATGTCTAGATTAGACTGAACAAATAATAGGTTAGTAAGCTATAAGGAACTGTTGATAAGAAACTTATAGAGAACGGTACCGACTAAGCTCTCTAAAGGTAAGTTTAAAAAAATACTTAGTTAGACAATTTGAGGTAAGCACTGCTTGATCTACACAGGTCGTGTTTAGATTAGACTGAACTAATACTATGTTTGTAAGCTATAAGGTAATGTTGATAAGAACCTTATAGAGAATGAAAATATATTTAAACTAATTCTTTTAAGTTAGATGTGATAAAATAATAAATTATAAGTAACCAACTAACACTTAATACTTCTGAACCGGAAGTTTTAATATAACCTATAAGACTATTGGTTTTAATGTAAAGGCCTAATCTCAGCCAAAATCACTTACTTTATATATATATATATATTAAACTAATCTATAAATCTATTAAATTGGCTGTAAATGCATACAACCCTTATATTATACAATAACTCAAAGAACAAGTAAAATACATATGTTTATTTTCTGTTTATTCACGTTTATTCTACTGAACTACAAGCACCAGTCTATGTACTAAACAGGTACTTTTACAATAAGTTAAATGAAATTGCCTGATATTTTGTTACCCTATTAATATGTTAAGTATTTTTTTAATGTCTAACCCTACCTTCTATTAAATTGTATGTGAACAACTTAGGTACCTTTAAATGAAATATTGTCTATAGGTAGACCTACTTATTTAAACTTTTTAAAAATATGTAAATATAATAAATTGTTTCTTATCGTTTAAGACACCTTACAAAACAAACAAAATGGAAGTAGGTTATTTGAACCTGTCTAACTGGACTATAATTATAAATATAATCTATAAAACGGTTATTGTCAATTAAAACAAGTCATATAAGCATTTTTTCCTTGTTAATTAGTAAATGTAACAATATATCTTATACACTTATGAATACTATATAAATTATATATAAGCTCTTATTAGCCTATATTCAAACAAACTGAAAATAGATTCTTATTGAAGTAGAAGTAATAATGTAACATATGAACTGTATTAACTCAATATAATTAAAAGTACAATAAAATTATGATAACAATAGAGATGTAAACTCACCCAATGCTGAACACAGACTTACCAAGTGATGTGGATAATATCGATATAAATATAGATTTTTCGATATTTCCGATATTACATTGATATTAGAGAATCGATATAATCGCGTCAATATTTGTCTATGTTGTAGCAATTGCGTTCTTCCGTATGACAGGATTGCAAATCCTAAAAACACAAGAAACTTACTTAATCTATTCAATCACAGTAAGTTTTTAGTTTCTAAACATGTGCTTATAGTACACTTGAACATTGAGTAACCTATCGTTTACAACAAAAAGTAACTTATAGTTGCTTCCAGCTAATTGATTTGTA
>JAGFPH010020058.1:0-14584 GCA_018207615.1 Philaenus spumarius
TCACCAAATTTCCATTTTTCATTTGTGCTCAAACGACCACCCTGGCTGAAACGACCACCCTGCCTAAATACCACTATCTTTGACTTTTCCAAATTTACCAATAAATTCCACCTTTCACAATAAGTTTTAAACCTATCAATCATTTTTTGCAATATTTTGGGCTCTGAGGCCAATAATACTAAATCATCAGCATACAAAAGTACAATAACATTTAAATCTCCTACCCACAAACCTCCGTCAACCGCATCGTGAATATCATTTACGAACAAAGCAAACAACAACGGAGAAAGAAGGTATAGTATTACATTGCTATACTATCGGCGTTGAGGTTAGAAATCATCGAAAACGTAAGTATTTTTGCAATCCATTTTGTTTACTTCTTTCTTGACTGCCTAAAAAACGTACAAATTTATTTTAAACTACTAAATCTTGGGCTATTAATATGAATTATTGTTATTTTATTAGTATAATACAATTAGAGCGTCTTTATAATCCTACTGAAAACTTAAGTGAATTTTAAAGTGAACAATATAATAGTTCAGATTAAATGATTGTATTTTATATTTTGGGGTTAGAATCGTTGCTTTAAGTTGGTTTATGATAAAAATATATGACGTTCTTGTACACATAATCTGAGGCCGCAAGGTTGAGGTGACACAAAGCGATTTTTTCCCTTCGAGCGGAACGAAGCAGCGCTTGACTTAGGGCTGGATTCAGAGGAGCAAACAAATTCTACTAATATATTTAATAAACGCTAGTAACTATTCAGCGCCTTTGGTGAGTAGTAAAATTTCAAAAAAATAGTTTTTTGAAACTTTAATTCTTAATAAGGAATTACTTTTCTGTTGTTGTACTTCACCAACAATGTTTTATGTATTGTATTACTTTCAAACATATCCTTAATTAAATAGAGACATATGGACCGCAGTGAAAAAGTGGTACAATGTAAATCTACTCGAATCTGCATAATGGATTGGGCGCTTTTGTTTGGTGATTTAATTTCGGGGGAAAGTAATTTAAAACCGAAAACAGGAACAAGGGTCGCGGGTCGTTCCTCTTTACACAAATGTTTAATTTAACGATTGCAAGGGAATGTGAGCTGTGTCATTGAATATATGAATTATTTTTTGTATATTGCCACAAATGATTTGCAATCTAACTGTATTTTAAAAGAGGTTACCATTCAAAAATATAACATCAATATCACAAAAAACGTTGAACATCGTTACACTTGTTGGCCAACACACTCGGACATTCATTCTTGCCCAATCAGTCAGCTGATATGCAGTACATCCATGATATGAAACGATAATACATACAGCGACTACTCCCATACAGCTGAGTTCTTCGTATACAGGGTTTGCTGTGTATATGACTATTTGATCTTCTATCTAGATTTTAGAAGCAGCAGAAAACTGAGATATAGTATGTTCATTACACTCTCAACCACACTCGTCTACACAGTCCCGTGAAATGACTAAGCAAAGTCTCAAAAAAGTTTGTTACTTAACAATAAGCAAAGTGTGTTTTGAAACTGTTGTTTAAACTATTTAAATGTATTCAAAGTAAAGTTCATAAATGTGTTGCTTAAAAATGTGAGGAAATGTAATGATACCGAAAAGAGGTACGTGCCCATGGCTGAATAGAAAGTCGAAGTGGTCGTAGTGCAGACAAAAATATTTGGATTAACAGATGTGAGTAAATCAACCTGTATACACAAAAACGAATGTTTCTTCGTCTTCTATAGACTCAAAAACTATTCGACCGATTTCACTAAAACCTTTACAGTTTATCCATATCATTGCCAGTTGAGTTTTGACTTTAAAATTACTACAGTATAAGGGGTTGAAAATGGTGTTGCTACCCATACAATAAATATAAATGTAACTAACTTCCTAAAAGCTGTATAGCTAAAATTATGTAATATATTTTTTAAAGCGATATAAAAAAATAATTGCAATTTGATTACTTAGTCCAAAGGGATGCAATGGAATAACTTCAGTTAAAATTCTATAATAATTCACACATTAACTTTTTCTATTTGCTCAAAAACGTCTCAATTAATTTTACCACAATTTACACACATAGCCTATTAGTACCAGAATTGTTTAGAGAATATGGGTCACTACAATACTATATATAGTTACTAGCTTGCTCGATCTGGTTTTGCACGGATAGACAAATCAAAGTTAAATGCATATTAAAAAAAACAAATATGTCAATAAATATATTTTAAACTATGTATTTCTTATAGGGATTTTTAGTAAATTTGATCTCACAAACCCCCCCCCACCCATTAAATTTCGAATGTTTTAAAAACATTTTTTTGCGAGCCCCTAGGGCTCTAGAGGAAACTGCAATCCAAATTTCATTTCAATCCGTTCGGTGGTTTTTGAGATTTTGTGATGAGTGAGTCAGTGAGTGGTATTTGGATTTTATGTACATAGATTTGTTGTATATGGATTTGTGCAAAGTTAGACTGTCGTACGAGAGAAACATTTGACGCTCGAGGCGTAGCCGAACGTTTTAATACGTTTAATACGGTTTTTAATTAGACGTTTTAAAAAACTAAGAGGTATAAATCACTTGACTCTGAACACGTGTAGTTTAGTTTGCGCACTGCTGTGAGTGTGCAAAAACGCACTTTAATAAACAGCTGTAGGAACATATATTTAAAATGAGGTAGATATACAATAAATAATAATTGCAGTTACTTATTACAAACTATCAAACTTAAATTATTGAATATTATTATAAAAACCATTAGAAATTCGAATACGTAAAGCAAAGGGATTAAAATGGGATAACTACCATTACAATTCATTGGCGAGTCCACTAGATAGGCCTATGTTATAATTTAAAAGCTTTCCAGTAAGGTGAAGCTTATTAAAAGCTATTTAATCAAATTTATTTAATGAATTAGCTATGTGTTCCTTTTATTTTATTTTGTTATAATTCGTTTTTGGCCCTTATGACATTTACCCAACCTCCCGCGGCACTGGACGTACTTAAGTGAACACGCTTTCATAGGAGTTGTTAGCGATGTATTTTATTCCAACACAATTGAACCGTATTTATATTTCTCTTATTTTCCTTGAAATTAAAGTTATTCAATCCACAAACTTTATGTAATTGTAGAAAACCTGGTTATAATTTCATCTGTGCATTCAGTCTGTAATAACTAGAAATGGGATGATGTCAGCAGAGTACTTGAGAGCAATGATCATCGGTTTGACCTACATATCCGCTAAATATACTAAGGTATACCGCAAACAGCATTGCAAACTTTAACGTCAGGGCAAGTCACAATTGACTTGGTTGTCTTGTTACAATTTCTTTGTTTCCGTACAAATAAACTCACTTGCAATACAGTAGTTCATAACTTAATAATGTTACATTGGACTCTATAAAAAGAGTCTAGAAAATACACTCCCACAACTCACCAGGCTATTCGATAGATTAAAATCAGAACAAAGTTTTAATAAACATAAGTCCGGAAATGCTTAATTTCGAATTATATGCATTTTTTTTTTCAAAACACTTTATATCTTTGGCAAATTGAAAAGTTGTAGAGCTCAAATTAGGTGAGCATATTTATTACGTAACCCTTTACCCTTTTGTTTTACTCACAAACAGAACGCTATATTTTTTTTTTTAAATTGGTGGCCATTCATAATTTATCATATCAAAAATCAAAAACATTTACGAAACAAAAAACTAATTTGTTTAATGACAGACAAAACCTTGTTTTAATTTATCCTAGCTCAAAAGATAACCGAGTTAACGGGTAAAAACTAAAAACATTATTTCTTGGTAGTTGTCTATAATACACAAATTTACCTTAGAAGTAAAGTCTTTATGGTGAGCGTTACTTGCGCTTCTTTACAACTGATCTTACAGCCTTATTTGAGTGTTCCAGACTCTCAACGAGCTTTTGGATTCATGGTTCATGATGGTTGGGGTACAAGTAATAGGTTGATATGATGTTTTTTCGATAATGTCCTTTTGAAAGTGTTACGACTAAACACTCCGGTATTAATGAGGACAAACTGTGGAAATTTAAGTGAAATCGGTTGAGAAGTTTTTGAGCATATAGGACTAACCAATAAAATTTAGTTTATATGAAATCAATTTATTCTTCTTTTAAAAACTTTGTAGGCACTTTGTACAATATAATGCATGTCAAAAAAAAAACATAAATATAAGACATTTTGAATAAAGTTAAATTAAACATTTGAATTGTAGAATTAGGTACCCACTTCACAGGAGTACTATAAATGAGTAATAAATACTTTTACATCAAAAACAAAATAACATTTATTTTATAAGAGTTGTTGCATAGTATCTAACAAAAACAGGAGTTTTGCAGCAAAAAATATCTTTTAATATAAGCATTCTTTACAGAGCAGATGAGATTAACTGGGCTTAGTCACAATTTAAAACATTAATAATGTTGTTTTCAATTGCGGATCTTCCTGTAGCGCATGAATGAAACAAAGCATACAAACTAAAAAAAAAAAACCGTAATAGAATATTTTTCGAAAATTAGATAACAAAAGTGAGGTTGATTATAATAATTATTATTAAGGAGAATGTCTACACTAGTAGACATCCCGGGAGGTTATCCCCAACATGGGCTCTTATGGGACTACGTGTTTTGCACCGAGTTGCGGCAGACGAGGACGCCATCTTGTTTTTGATGACGTAATATGCACCGACTTGCGACTCCTGCACTGAGTTGTGACGACGCCATCTTGTTTTTGATGACGTAATTAATTAATATTTAATTTAGATGTAATTATTTTCTTTTAAAAAGTATGGCTACCCCCTGAGATTCGAAGCGGCTACCAACTGAGCCAAAGTCCACGACGTAACCGATTGAGCCACGCCGCCTCTCTTAGTGTAGAATGTTTCGGTCGAGTATATAAATTTAAAAACCGTCATGAACCTTGTATGATACAAGTGGTACTTGTAATATAATGTAAAATACATTATACAACTGTTTCCGCCGATCTTACACGAGTCCAACCGAACGTAAGGCTTCGCTGTGCCCTTGTAATATAATGTAAAATACATTACATATAACTGTTTCTACCGATCTTACCCGGACTTGACCGAACTTAAACCCTTGTAATATAATGTAATATACATTATATAACGGTCTCTACCCATCTCACCCAAACTAAAACCCGAACTTGATCGAACTTAAACCCTTGTAATATAATTTAAAATACAATATATATAACTGTTTCTACCGATCTTATCGGAGTCCAACCGAACGTAAGGCTTCGCTGTACCCTTGTAATATAATGTAAAATACATTATATATAACTGTTTCTACCGATCTTATCCGAACTAAAACCCGGACTTGACCGAATATTAACCCTTGTAATATGATGTAAAATATATTATATAACTGTTTCTACCGATCTTACCCGAGTCCAACCGAACGTAAGGCTTCACTCTCCCCTTGTAATATAATATAAAATACAATAATTAACTATTTCTGCCGATCTTACCCGAACTAAAACCCGGACTTGACCGGACTTAAACCCATGTCACATAATGTAAAATACATTATATAACTGTTTCTACCGATATTACCCTAACTTAAACCCTTGTAATATAATGAAAAATACATTATATAACTGTTTCTACCGATCTTACCCGAACTAAAACCCGGTCTTGACCGAACTTAAACCCTTGTAATGTAGTGTAAAATACATTATATAACTGTTTCTACCGATCTTACACGAGCCCAACCGAACGTAAGGCTTCGCTGTACTCTTGTAATATAGTGTAAAATACATTATATAACTGTTTCTGCCGATCTTTCCCGAACTAAAACCCGGACTTGTCAGAGCTTAACCTTAGGCTTTGCTGTACTCCGAATTACCTATGTAAAATGTCTTATAACCCGATCCTGACCTAATCGAAATCGTTATCCGAATTGCTCGCGGTGATAGTTCGAATATCCTCTACCAGAACGCGCTGCCGTCGGGAAACTATACCGATGTAGTGTATAGGAATCTCGTATCTAACGAATGGTGTCCTGGGCCAACCAAACTTCGTGAACGGTGGGTAAATCGATGTTGTGCGGGTTGCATAACCAATCATAATATCTTGGTATGGGTGAGGTTACAGGGAGTAGGCTCTTATTTCACTACATCTGAGATGCGTTGCTGGCTTGAATGGTCTCTCTTCCGCTCTCGTAACGTCTCGGTCACGTTCTCGTAGCGTTCCCGTCACGTTCCCGTCATTTTCCCGTCACGTTCCCGTAGCGTTCTCGTCGCGTTAACTTCGTTTTATCTGAGCTGGGTTGCTGACTTGAGTATGTCTCTCTCGTCATATATCCCAAGAGGCAACGATTAGTTTGTCTCTATCGGTGCAAGTAATATTTATATAATTGCTATTTAGTGGTTTCATGTGTTTATTATAGCGTATGAAATATTATCAACGACCAATAAGAAGTAATCCAATCTTAATCGTTAGCTATAAAACAAGACAACTTAAAGCAAACTTTACAGGAAAATAGTTTATATAGTAAGTCATTAGCTTTGAATTGATAAATCTGGAGAAGAACAAATAAATATATATGTAAGTCAAGGACGTTTAAATTTAATAATTAGCATTTTCTATTTAGTGGTTCACTGGATACAGGTAAAAAAAAATATGTTAACTGCAAAATATGTAAAAGTTTAAATTATATTATATTCTTCCATTCAATACAAAATAATAATTGAAAATTTTACATAGGAGTTTTCGAAGAAGATTGACTAAGAGTTTGTTTATGAACATTAAACTAGCAAAAGAACTAATGTTTGAAAAACTTAAAGTGAAAACTGCGTAAGTTAAGAATTAAATTGAGGATCGGTTTAGGTCGTGTAGAATAATTGCAACTTTTTTTTTACAGGTGTTTGTGAAATAGTAAGTAAAATTAAGTAGATACCTCCACCTAAAGTTTAGAGTTCATTGATAAATCTGGCGAAGAACAAATTTTGTTTGTAACTCAATGACAATACAATTTAATAATAATAAACATTTTCTTCTTCTTAGTGTCCTGCCTCATTGAATATCGATAACAAATGAAAATAATTACTTTACCGCTAGGAACAGACTTAAAATTAAACGAAATGATGTTAGGGTAACTGGCATTATAGCAACGACGAACATGTTAGGGGTATTGATTGGGATTGTGTAATTACGATAGTCTAGAGAAATTACAGGAAAGTAAAGAACTATTTTACATCTCTAAGGAGATAGATGGGAATCGACCACTTTCCATAGCTACCCAGGAGGTACGGTCGGAACATCGTTTGCTTTTTGTTTTACGGGAGCATCCTCAATCGTTAGAAAGAGTCTATAACACTCGACGGGTAGCCGAGAGTATTCTCAATCATCAGAAAGAGCCTACACCTCCCGTTGGGCAGCTAAATGTTAGCTACACCTGATAATGAATGTCAGAGGCCTAGCTGATTCACTATATCCGTTCTATTTGTTAATATGCATCGTTAACCTATTCATTGAGTATGGGACGAGGTCATTTACTGAGACACAAACATAATTCTACGGGTCCTTTCGTTTTAACCTGTAGCCGTACCATTTACTAAGGTAAGTGAAGTATTATTGGAAACTAATATACACCGTCAACCTGTTCATTGTTGGGGTGTGTGTGTGTGTGTGTGTGTGTGCGTGGAACGAGGTCCGTTACTAAGACAAAAACAAATGATACCGGCTCCCTAAACAAGAGAAATAAAAGCAGACTTGAATGGAAATAAATTAAGGCTTTTAATCTAGGTTTGTAGTGAAGAAAAAATGTAAATCAGGCAACTTAAAACTTAAAAAAATATCGAATAGAAACGGTGATTGATAGCAGCAAGTATTGGTTACCTCTACACATAGGATAGAAACTGTTAAGTCACAAAGCACATATGGCTATTTGTCTTAAATTGGTTATGTAAAGTAGAAATTGCAGTATATAATTTTATATGCATAGTTAGAGGGGCCACCTTCGACTTAAAGACTTTTACATCTTGCCAGTGGTTTCCAGTAGCCCTTCTTGGTTTTTCTTCTTTTTTTTTTTTTTGCCAAGACTTATCTTTATAGGCTTCGCCAGGTATATCCTTAAAACGATCACTGAGACCTTGATTACAAAGCTCTAGGCGTAACTGGAGGAGTCACTGATGACTTAGAGACTTTTACATCATGCCAGTTGGTTTCAGTGACTCTTCTTAGTATTTTTCACCAAGACTTATCCGTATAGAATTCTCCAGGTACATCCTTAAAATGATCACTGAGACTTTGATTACCAAGCTCTAGGTATAACTGGAGGAGTCACTGAAGACTTAGAGACTTTTACATCATGCCAGTTGGTTTCAGTGGCTCTTCTTAGTATTTTTCACCAAGACTTATCCGTATAGGATTCTCCAGGTACACCCTTAAAACGATAACTGAGACTTTGATTACAAAGCTCTAGGCATAACTGGAGGAGGGGTCACTGATGACTTAGAGACTTTTACATCGTACCAGTTGGTTTCAGTGTCTCTTCTTAGTATTTTCACCAAGACTTATCCGAATCGTATTCTCCAGTTATACCAATAAAAGAAGTTATCCCCTATCTCGCATTCTGACAAACAACTCTTGGTATTGCCTGTGATATAAAATTAGAAGATGTACCATTGACTTTGAGACTTTTTAGTACTCCTTCTTGGCTTTTTTCATCAAGATCTATTGTAACACTGATTTGTTTAAAAATAACAGTTATTTGTTCTTACCCTTTGCTATCAATCAACCTGTACTCTAGTATATAAGAATTATTATGTTTATTGTAAGTACAGTGTTTGGAAGTAAGCTAATTTCTATTAAATGTTTTAAGTGTGAAGGGTTAATGTAGTGTTTAAGCTATTGAGTTTTTTGTCTTTTATAACCGTAAGGTAAGGTGTTAAAATTTCCCTCGTATCTCCTTTTAGGTCCTGTTACTTTAAATATTTTTGTTTCCTTTACTGTTACAATATCTTTATTACTAGTTCTCCTAATTCTATTTTCTTCGATCACTAAAGCCTCATTTGCCTCACTTAAGACCATTTGTTTTAGTTTAATAAAATTTAATTTTTCTGAAGTTTTAAGATTGAGTGTAAGGCCTTTGATCTTACACACCTCTACAATTTCATTTTTGTTTGTAGAAAATACTTGGTATGCGTAAGTTTTTGGACCGCCGGAAACAAACTCCAAAATGTATGACCCCGCCCCATAGTCGGCTAGTTCGTCTGTCATCTGTCCAAGATAGTCTCCTGTCTCTACTTTGTGTGCACCTTCTCTGTGCAGGTAGATAATTGAGTCTGTGTCGTAATAACAGACATTATCTCCTAGAACATCCAGGTGTTCATATAATTTAAGCCTGGCTTGGGCAGTTGTATATGCAGCCAGAACAACATTGGTGTTTTTTAACGATTCGCCTACTTCATCTAGGTACTGCCAGTTTACTAAAAGTGCTTCTTCGTTAATTTCTTGTAATTTATTGATTTGAACAGAGGGACTTGTTGCTAATTGAAAAAGTACGGACGGGTCTCTTATTATAAGCGCTTTAGTTTGGTTCTCTCGCTGCCCAAATTTCCCCCAAAACGAATTTAACATTAATTTTGAAAGGGAACGGAGTCCACCGTTCTTCTCGATTTTAGAAGAGTCAAGCAGGATTCTCTCGTGATTAAAATAATCTTTGACGTACTTGTCTTTGTCCTCATCTGTTTTACACCAAGTCGGCCAACCACTAGCTTCTTGCTTTGTTTTTAAAAATGTATTAATGAAGTCTGTGAAAAGCCCTCCGTTTTCAAACGTTGCCATTTTGTATTCCCAAAGCTCGTACATGTCTAAAATCACATAACCCTTTTCCACAGCTTTCCTTATCTCATCCATTGTCCAAGTTCCTACCAAAACCCTCTCCTCACTACTATGTTCACAATCATTCAAACACAAGTTTTCACCGCACGCACGACACAAAACGAACATTAATTTATCATTCATTCTTATAGGCAGTACGGGGTGATACAATTCTCTCGGCGGTAATACTTTGCACTTTAACAAACCTTCCACCTCCATGCCTTTTCTCCTACACTCGATATCACCGACATGGATAGTCGGATGGCCTACAGGATATTTTCCGTATTTGCACACCCACGGGTAGAGTGAGCACACGTCTACATACTGAATGGCTTCGTTATCGGCACACTTTTGATAGGTTTTTGCGTTTCCAGTCCTCCCCCCGAAAAAAGAGTCTCTCGGATTAAGTGGCAAGGTGTTTAATATTGGAAGAGAATTTAAGTAGGTCAGTTTCATGTTCTCTTTTAACGTTATAAACGTACACTCCCACATCTCTACTACTTCGTAGGTTGTTTTTGACAGCTTCTCTATCTTGGCTCTGGTTCTTTCATACCTTAAATGCAGACTGTCTGAAGGGTCTTCTTTAAGTGGATCTTCTCTCTTGTAAGGGAAACACTTTGGACACCCGTGAAAATAACACCCTTGAAATTCGTATATATGTTCTCCGTCAAAACCATCGACTTTCACTCCTTCGATTTTGACTTCCCTCTCACGGCCTGCATGCTGTATTCTAATACCCCGTTCTTCCTCCTCCCACGTTAACCACTGCAGAGCAATTGATGATTGATTGTCCACAAGACGGTACCCATTCTTAGGTACCAGACCAATAGTATTTGGTTTTAAAAAGTTTCGTCTGAATGCCAAATTGCATGCGCTAGCTATTGTAACTGCTTCTAAAAACGGATCTACATTGCACTGTTCCAAGAACATCGCCCTAAATTTAATGCACGCTTGTGCCAGAATATCTACGTCAGACAGACAATATTCAAAAATTTCCTTTTGGAAATCAAAAACTTTGTTAGCCTTTACCTGTTCGTCATGCCATTTTTCAAACTCTTTGTGACTTTTATCAAACATAGATTCTGGACAATAAAACTGTTGGGAGGGTATAGGCCCTTTATAATTTTGATTAGTCACCGTGTTGAAAAGATGGGGAAAATACCCTTTCTTTTTCTCAGGGGCCAGATCAAAAGCTTTAGGAAGTGCAGATAGGGGCATGGGGAAGTAATTTAGTGAATCTATGAACCTAACATTGTCCATCTTCATAAGTATAATTTTGGTACCTCGCATAATAAGTTCAGGGGTGAATTTAGTTTCATTCAGGATGTATTTAAGCAAAAATTGATGGTCGAAAGAAGATCCATTATGCGCTAAAATTGTTACGTTTTTGTACGCTTTGCGCACATCCATCACATACGTCATGAAAGCATTGACAGGATCCTCTCTAAATACACGGGTACGGGAGCTACATGTTTTGCACGATTGGCTTGTAAGGCACTCGTGACAAAACTGTTGACTCACGCACAAGTTAACTTTATGCACTTTAGTTTCCGAATCGATAAACTCGTCTTGACGGGTTTCTAAATCAAAAAATATAAATAAAAAGTCTTTATTTTTGGGTTTTCCTGTATCGACTCTCATAAAACATTGGTGATTAGGAGGTTTGTATTCTGCACAAGTTTTGCAGTACACTTCACCACAGGCATGTTTTGATTTTCTATCACCAAGTCTAATAATCTTTTCACATTCTGTACATTTTTTAACGGCCTTACAACGTTCGGTTTGGTGAGATATGAAACAAATTTGGTTTTTAAAGTGGAGGTTGCATTTAGGACAAGTTATTCCATCATATTCCAATTTACAGGGAGGGGTCACTGTCTGGCACGCAGGGCATATATTTTGACATCTATGTTCTCCTTTATGATCATAAGGAACATGGCAGGCTTCGCAATAATATGTACAAGCAAAAGCGGCGGTCAAGCTAGTAATAACATTAAAATGATTTTCATTAAATAACAGATTTATTTTATACGCAGCAGTTTTATTTTCGCCACTAAAATACACTTCACGACCTTTCCTATTAAAGTTGTACACGGTAATGTTGTATTTTTTCAAATGTTCCTGAAACTTTTCCAACTCTGGGACCCCTGCACCGCTTTCCGGAATTACTACCCTAGCTTTAGCCATCAGTTTCTTTGCTCTAAACAACTGTCTTTTTCCTTTATCTTGTATTATAGCTTTGTATTGCGGGTCTTTTTTAGCATGGGCTTTGCCTACCACTAAAGCTCTAGCTAAACATAAATTATCGGAATTTTGTATAGTGACTATTCCCGTTCGTGCCTTACACTCCTCGCTGAAATTATTATAAAGTCCCGGTCTTGTCCTACCACTGCCTACAGGAAGATTGATTCTGGTACACTCAATTTTGAAAGTATCCGTTGACTTGATAGATTCAGCGTTACTCTGAATTATACCCCCGAAAATTTCCCAGATAATGTCTCCGTGGACCTGACTAGCAGGTCGAATAGCCACATATCCCGGTTCCTTGTTTTTTAAATTTAGACTTTTTAGGGTAAACCCTAATTGATCATTTTCTGAGGCTTCAGATTTCATTTTCTCAACCAAACTTGTAAACCCCGTTCTAAGCCAGTCAATTTCTGATACGTCTTTAGGGACGGGGTTGAATTTAAAAGTGGTGACAGAACCATACAATCTAAAACGCTTAACATAAGATTCATTAGTATTTAGAACGAATACAGGATCCATGATTACTACAAATTTGTCAATCAAACTAGATAAGCACCGGTCGATCTGCAAAGGTCAAATGTCTAGATTAGACTGAGCGAAAAATAGGTTAGTAAGCTATCCTTATACTGTTGATAAGAACCTTATAGAGAACGGTACCAACTAAGCTCTTCTAAATGTAAGTTTAAAAAACTTAGTTGGACAATTTGAGGTAAGCACTGCTTGATGTACACAGGTCAAATGTCTAGATTAGACTGAACGAATAATAGGTTAGTAAGCTATAAGGTACTGTTGATAAGAATCTTATAGAGAACGGTACCGACTAAGCTCTCTAAAGGTAAGTTAAAAAAAAAAACTTAGTTGAACAAGCGCTGTTTGATCTACACAGGTCAAGTGTCTAGATCAGACTGAACGAATAATAGGTTAGTAGTAAGCTATAATGTACTGTTAATAAGAACCTTATAGAGAACGGTACCGACTAAGCTCTTCTAAAGGTAAGTTTAAAAAAAACTTAGTTGAACAAGCGCTGCTTGATGTACACAGGTCAAATGTCTAGATTAGACTGAACAAATAATAGGTTAGTAAGCTATAAGGAACTGTTGATAAGAAACTTATAGAGAACGGTACCGACTAAGCTCTCTAAAGGTAAGTTTAAAAAAATACTTAGTTGGACAATTTGAGGTAAGCACTGCTTGATCTACACAGGTCGTGTTTAGATTAGACTGAACTAATACTATGTTTGTAAGCTATAAGGTAATGTTGATAAGAACCTTATAGAGAATGAAAATATATTTAAACTAATTCTTTTAAGTTAGATGTGATAAAATAATAAATTATAAGTAACCAACTAACACTTAATACTTCTGAACCGGAAGTTTTAATATAACCTATAAGACTATTGGTTTTAATGTAAAGGCCTAATCTCAGCCAAAATCACTTACTTTATATATATATATATTAAACTAATCTATAAATCTATTAAATTGGCTGTAAATGCATACAACCCTTATATTATACAATAACTCAAAGAACAAGCAAAATACATATGTTTATTTTCTGTTTATTCACGTTTATTCTACTGAACTACAAGCACCAGTCTATGTACA
Organism: Philaenus spumarius; assembly: GCA_018207615.1. Lineage (NCBI taxonomy): Eukaryota > Metazoa > Arthropoda > Insecta > Hemiptera > Aphrophoridae > Philaenus > Philaenus spumarius. The sequence continues at coordinate 13,728 of JAGFPH010020058.1, forward strand.
AAACAGGTACTTTTACAATAAGTTAAATAAAATTGCCTGATATTTTGTTACCCTATTAATATGTTAAGTATTTTTTTAATGTCTAACCCTACCTTCTATTAAATTGTATGTGAACAACTTAGGTACCTTTAAATGAAATATTGTCTATAGGTAGACCTACTTATTTAAACCTTTTAAAAATATGTAAATATAATAAATTGTTTCTTATCGTTTAAGACACCTTACAAAACAAACAAAATGGAAGTAGGTTATTTGAACCTGTCTAACTGGACTATAATTATAAATATAATCTATAAAACGGTTATTGTCAATTAAAACAAGTCATATAAGCATTTTTTTCTTGTTAATTAGTAAATGTAACAATATATCTTATACACTTATGAATACTATATAAATTATATATAAGCTCTTATTAGCCTATATTCAAACAAACTGAAAATAGATTCTTATTGAAGTAGAAGTAATAATGTAACATATGAACTGTATTAACTCAATATAATTAAAAGTACAATAAAATTATGATAACAATAGAGATGTAAACTCACCCAATGCTGAACACAGACTTACCAAGTGATGTGGATAATATCGATATAAATATAGATTTTTCGATATTTCCGATATTACATTGATATTAGAGAATCGATATAATCGCGTCAATATTTGTCTATGTTGTAGCAATTGCGTTCTTCCGTATGACAGGATTGCAAATCCTAAAAACACAAGAAACTTACTTAATCTATTCAATCACAGTAAGTTTTTAGTTTCTAAACATGTGCTTATAGTACACTTGAACATTGAGTAACCTATCGTTTACAACAAAAAGTAACTTATAGTTGCTTCCAGCTAATTGATTTGTA
>JAGFPH010020059.1:0-14584 GCA_018207615.1 Philaenus spumarius
ACCATTCCATTGATTGTCTTTTTGTTTCGGGGTCGTACTGGTAACACCAAGTCTTGTCTCCTGTGACAATGAAACCCAGAAAAGTCAGATTCCGGTCACACATATCGATGAAATCGTCACTGGCCTCAAAACATCTTGCTTTTTGATCATCTGTTAGGATGTGCGACACAAATCGTAAACAAACCTTGCGTTTGCCCAATTCTTCATGGACGATGGCCCCTCTGTGTCTTTGCATAAAATACCTACTTCTTCTGCTATTAATCGTCGATCTTCTGTTAATATTGCTCGTACACGTTCAATGTTTTCCGGCATCTTGTGGATGGTCGTCCCGAACGTGGTTCGTCCTCCACCGATTTATTTGCCATCGCGAAAGAGTGCAAACCAATCGTACACACATTTTCTACTCACAGCATCCTGCCGGTACACTTGCACCAAGATCTCAAGTTTTCTGTCACCGTTTTACCCAATTTGAAGCAGAACTTAATGTTGTGTCGTTGCTATATGGCTTTTCGACGCTTACTACTCGGAACACTGTTGCAATGACTGTAAAAGTACTGCAATAGAAGCCTCATGGAATTCCCGACAGATGGCAGGTCCAGACATGTTCATGCTTTGCGTACGCATGCACATGCGCTGTTTCAAGCGATGAATACCGATATATTAGACCATTCTCTGAACTTTTTAGACAGACCTCGTATATTATGATAGGCCTATAAACAAATTTCATGAAAGTTTTTACTTAACCCCTTAACCCTGGAACTGTCAGACTACTCAATTTGAGTGGGCGTGGCACGTGAAAACGATCAATTTTGACAACTCTACTTGTAATGAATATTTCACCCACTAAAAACTATCCAATCGCAATAAATCAAAAACCGTTGGAAAGGAAATGATCTAAACTTTAATTTTTGCATTTACAAGTTTTTTTTAAAACGTATATTTACATACGTAATCATCGTTGCAGTTTTTTAGTTTTCTAAAAGCCAATGTCGCGCGAATTTTAATGCACCAAAACTACCTTTAATTCCAGTTTCTATGTCTTTCAATACAGCCCGCCCGGTATTTTTCTGAGTTATATCTGTATACTGAAGGATTCATCACACTTTTACCTATCTGAAACTGCCATCCAATCCAAAATCGGACAAATAGTTCTAAAGATATGGAATTGTCTGTAAACCTTTGCAATTGAGCATATTTCAACCAATAAAACAACACATTTTGCGTTCGAGATATCTTTTATAATTCGAATTATTTCAATAGACTTTTTGATATCTATTTATAGACCAAAGTTCAATCATTCATTTGGTGTAAAGCAAACTATATTTGACTTTTTAGATGTTATTCAAACAGCAGTTGAAAGTTCACATTTGCACAGAATTCATACTACCGCTTGAGTTTGCAAAACAAAGCTGTTTCCATTGTCTTCAACGGTCATATTTTGAATTTCCTTTGTCCGCACGAGGTTTCATTTGTTTCATCTTACTTTTGAAATTCAATTGATTCTAAGTAAAACACTTTTATGATGAGGTAATATACAAGTATACAGTTCAATTCTTTGATTTATTCTCTACACTTTGTTTTAATAATATTTCATTTTTGGGCAAAGCATATATTAGTAAATTACGTTTCAAATTAGGCGGTTTTGTTAGCAATCGTGTATTTGGAACACAAAAACTGGTGTTTTTAAAATAATAAATTTGAAATCGATAAATGTTTTTATACAGTTCTATTTAGAACTAAATTACGAAACTTTTTTACATTTACGAAAAAACTACAAAAAATGTTTACGACTTGTTATGTAGGCCTAAAGTTGAACTTTTTCCTTTCGTTACTGAACATTTTTTGCTTCTTGAGCTAATAACTTTTACAATTTTACATCAATAAATTTTTTAATTACATATATGGATTTTTTGAACCTTTCTCTACAAAAAAGGTACAGAACACTTTTGGATTGGTATGCAATTACTATATTTGGCGAATTTTTGAAAATATGCTTGCACACGCAATGAAATGACTTGGCGTTGCAAAACATTAACATGGACAGTTAGTTGTAGGGTTAAGTTTTTAAGGTATATATATTAGTTAGGTTTGATATAAATTCAAGGTGATGTTAAATCCAATCTAACACTGGATCCAAATAAAACTAATTATAAAACTTCAAAATAAAACTTGATAAAATATAATAAAGACAATGGTAAATATTACTATTTTGAAAATATTGTATTTGTTTAGAAGATACCAGCAATTTTGTTACCAGCTTCTGTTACACATAATACAATTATTTCACTTCAAATTGAATATTGGAAAGCCATCATGTACACGGGTTATCTTAAGCTGTGGCAACCATTATAATTTGAACAGTTGTGTAAAGGTGGGCTGGGGAAGGAGGTGCTCTAGGGCATGCACAACCTTGTACTAGCCTGACATTTGTCATGTAGGTGTTGCTGAGCAATACATTCTAAAGTAATACATTTCTCATCAAAAGAGTAAACTGATATTAATAAAAGTGCTGAAAAGGTTTAATCAAATGGGTTTTTACATTAAAAAACACAATACTAGATGACTGTCATACTAACAAAGTGAGTGAATTAGTGGAAGCTTGATTTTTGTTGCAAGGCTAGTAGCATGATGCACACAGTTTATCTACCAAAAAGGACATTCTCCCTCCCCCTCCAGTGACGTAGGCCACAGCTGTAGTTATTCCGTAGCCAGTGTACATAACCAATATTGAACCATCCATCTGAACATTTTTGTTTTGACAAGCAACTGACTGACTTCCACAGATCATTCCACCACATACCTTAAATTGGTTATTGTTATTTTTTACAGTTAGGCCTACTTACATAACAAAAAACTAGGCAACTTTAAGTCAACTATGTTTTGACTGCTTCCAATGACTCCTATATTGCAAGCTATCTGAACCTTCTGTGCAGAAACTGACTTCTGAAGTCACTCAAGTATTGCACAACATTGCGTTTTTGTCACTTATTAATTTGTCAATTTTGAAAAGCTTATTGTTTATTAATTATTATAATATACCAGTTTAAAAGATTCTATCAACTATTTCTTAAGGTTATTGTTGTGCACATCATGAGTGTTGATAGGTATGGGGTATGGTATCAATTGAATTGTCAAACAAATATAACTGTTGGAATAGTATATTTCATAACTAGTACCGAAAGTGGTGTTTTCCGATACGCAATCATGTTTTTGTTTCGGAAATTCGATCAAGGACTGGAATAGTACTTTAGGTACGAGTTATGAACGATACTTTTCATCACACTGTAAATAATAATAAAAGAAGTGTAATTTATCAACATAATGTAATTACCCCAAAAAAGTATAACTTTTTAACCAAACATCTACTCCATAAAATAGAATATTTTTTCTTATTTTTTCAACCAAATACTCAAGCAAAATGTCATCACTGACTTGGTTAGGTTGAACTTTTCATTAATACACTAATCAATTAACTTTTTTATTCAGGCTTCATATTTACCTTTCAATTTTTTTGGTAGCAGATGAAATTAAATAAACTTTATTCAATCAACTTATTTATTATGATAATTGTAGTGAATCATTTAAATCAGACATTTTATCAGGATTTGTCAGAATTAATTATTGCTCACAAAATAATTACAATAGTGTTTGCATTGTTTTTAAGTTTATACTGCTAGTTAAATTAATAAGAACCCTTCGTTCTTACTAATAAACCTCTCTAAGACTTTAAAGGACCTCAATAGAGCGAGAATCTGATGTTGGAATAAAGTTCCGGAACGCGCCATGAAGAAGTAAGTAAATTACTTAAAGTTATAAAAATCACACAGATGGATAAAATTACTCTTTTTATTCAAATTGGTGACTTGGATACAAATACAATGAGTTTTAAATTTACTTTTACCACACAAGCAGAGGTGCACTCGTAATTTTCCCAATGCCGGAACAATGTCAGAACTGCGACCTTCTAAGTGCGCTTTGTGGGGACCTGGATATATTGTTAATATTTTCACTTCAAAAACCCTTATTTCTATGTAATTTTTGTCAATTTAAAAGTGCAGAAAATAATTATATGGTACTTACTGTCCGAAGAACAATAAACATACTGTGTAACTATTTATTGTTATATAACTAAGTAAACACTTTTAAAATTCACAAACATATTTATTGATGGAACATTTTAACACCTTAACTTGATGGTTGTTTCTTTTAAATTATTAAACATTTTGAAAAAGAATATATTCAAAATATTATTTAGCAAATTGATTAGAATCTCAGAGTAGTTGATTTCGGTTGTCTTGTTCAGGTGTCATCTGCAGTACGAAGTGTTCTGAGCCATATGTCTTTGGATTCTAGTCGCTCAATTTTCGCAAGTCTGACGACACATGTGGTACGAGTGGCTGTATAGTAGGCCCAAGCCAGCTGCTCGTTTGGGCTAGAGGCGAGGCGGGGATAAGTTTCTAAAAATATCTGCCACGCCGGAGTGGCGTTTTATTACAAGTCAGGAATAAAAAATCAAGATATTAGTGTAATATATGGTAAAAATTATTATTACAAGCTAAGACGGTATGATATTTTTGCTAAATACATGTGAAAACATACATTGATAATGTCCGTGACCGGGCAGCCCAACAAATGCAGCTGGGCAGTTTGATGCAATATTTTGACTTGTATTCAAACCACGATTGTGACTGACACAGTGGTCCTACAAATATGTTTTTTAAATCAAATTTTAGTTCATTGTATAATCTAAAACTTTTGTCACTGGTGAAATTTTCCTGACCAAGAATCAAAAAACTTCCCCGCAGGTCATATTTTCATGTCATATTCGGAAGATTAAAATTTACTTTGACATTATTTTTGTATTACAAATTAAATGTATTTATACCATTACAGTCTGCACTGTTAGGGTCTACTTAAACGTGAGTGTGAAAAAAACCCAGAATATTCTTTATCAAATTGCGATTCACTTTTATTATATTATATATTTATTATTGTGTAAGGAAAATGTTCAAACTTGGTACTTAAAAAATGTGAATTACATGACAAATAAACGTGATTAAAAAAAAGTGAAACGCAAAACAGATGCGTATTGGGACTGTGGTTAAAATGAGACCATGCAGACAATTTTATGATAAAAAATAAATGGTTTTAAATTTAATATTACTCTTACGGGATACAAATCCAAGATGGCTGCCACTACAGCAGACCCTTAATGAGACTGAATCCTCTCACAATCAGCTGAACTATACGGTATCAGTTTTGTTCAGTTTAACAAAGGTGATGTTTTGGAGTTTTTGATAAATTTTTTACAAAATCTCTAAGTGCTTTTTATTTTTGTATGAACAGCTTAAACCTTCTCGATCTTTTGTTCTTCAAAGCCAGGATGCTTTTCAATTGGTCAGTTGATCTGTTGCTCTTAATTAATTTAGAAATGATTCGTAAGTTTCTTGATGTGACGATTATTATTGTGATGAATATTGTGAATAGTAATATAAAAGCTTAAGATAAATCATAGGCCAGACTTTGAGAAAAGAATGTAAATTGTGTGCTTAAGGCCAAACGGGAGAAGTGTAAACGTTTTAACACAACTTAGAAATGAGGAAGCACAATGTTCACTTCAGAGTTATTACCAATTAAACTATACACTGTGTTAACATTAACGGGTTAAGCCTATGACGTAGGACAATCTGTTAAACTTGTACCCAACTCAAATATACTAAACTAGCACTGCGTTCATGGCCTAACCGGCTAAGGCGCTAGTCAATGGTGATGGACTCTGCTGGTTCGAATCTCGGCAAGACCAAAACTTTTTTAAACTAATGTAATAAAGCGTTTCAGAAAATGCATGACGGTAAAATCCGATTCACCCTCCAGCAAATACATAGCGCCGAGGTGCTCCTATAGAAATTAACACTTGAATAATGTATATTTAGCAAAAGTACCAAGCATGTTGGTATTTCATTAAATACCTTATTTTGATCTCGGGTAGGTGAACCATCCATGATCTAAACCAATCCATTTTTATCATTGAATAAATCGGCTTACAATCTTAATTTAAGGTTCCTTCACTGAATTTAATGTTTAAGATTAAGAACAAATTTAATCATTTTCACGTCAGCAAATGATATTCATTACATACCTACTTAATTTATTGCAAACAATTTACATTATGGTTCGAACATTGAATTTAGTTGAACATTTACGTTATAGGTTGAAAATAATCACTTTGAATAGTGACATCAATTTAAAAAAAGTTTCTGTTATTATTTTGTTAAACTGATGGGCCTTGTCAGCATTGTATATTAATATTTACTAATGAAAGACCCCAGAAGAATATGGAGTTTACCAAACCAATATGCACCAAAGTAAACTACTCCTCATTGAACAATTATCTTTAGAATGACATTATAGTTTGTTTAATGCCGTAATATCTACCTATAGACCTGAAATAATTTTGATGGAGTAGATAATGGCTGAACACTTTCAGTCAACTTTCAACACATCGTGCACCAGTGACAACCAATTAAAATTTTAGATTTTTTGTATATTTAGCTCAATTATTGTGCAATGATTTGTGTTGTGAACTGTGTTTTTACTTTATTTTAACATGCTCACACATACACACACATATATATATACAGTATATATATATATGAGTAAATTAAGCAACAAAGCTTGGAGATGGGAACTTGTTCCCGAAAAGCATAGTGAAGAACATCCACTCCCCACTAATTTGTGCTACATTTTATTTATTTAAAAATGCAATGTACAAAAGTAGTGAAAAAGTGTTATTTGCAATAATTAACAATAAAAGTAAAGTATAAACTTTCAATGGAAATTGGTTAGGCTGTGCACATATTTTATGTTTTCAGGTACAGTATTTTAGACGAACTACTTGACAAAACTTTTAAGATTAAAAATAATCAATCAATCAACTGAAGTAGTTTTACAATCACAGGCAAAACTGATTTATTTAATAGAAACAATGCCAAGCAAAGCCCAAGTATCTTGTATGCTATAAATAAAGTTTTTATTTTATAATATAGGGTCATCAAAAAAGGTTAGCCTTATTTTATAAGAGCGTAGTTTAGAACTTATTATTAAATCAATTGTGGTATCAATTTATAAATTAATCAAGTTTTACACTTTACCTTAAAAAAGCTCAATATGACCTTCACAATAACTGCATTGTAAATGTTATAGCAATATTAAATTTCTGCCCATGTCTTCTGAATTGCTGAATTTTCCCAGAATTTTTATGTGGTTCCACTTACAGCAGCAATAGTCCGATCTTAAAGATGGTTTGTATTATGGATTTTTTCTATAGCCTAAACAAAGTTTATAACATATCCCCACCAGTGGCGGATTACGAGCTCAGCGGTCCCTAGGCACTTAACTACAACCGTGATGGATATTAAGTTGAGATCCACTAAAATACGAAAAAACTTGGTTGATGAAATTTGTGTATACATTTAAGGTATGTCATTAACTGGTAAAATGTCCTTTTAACTCTGTTACTGATAATCATCTTGCGGCCAAGTCTCACATCTGCGAGTTCGCCACTTGGCACTTATTGTACAGCCAGTGTTGACAGATCGTGTAGAACAGTTTGTGGGAATTTTGTAAAATTCAATGGGACCCTTGAAGCTTGCGGCTCCTAGGAACATGCCTAATGGATAATCCGCCACTGATCCCCACAGGGCTGTAAGGTGTCCAGGAGACTGGATTGGCCGTACCAATCCATGATTCAAAAACCTCTCAGTATTTTCAGTATTGATCAATGAGATTGTAATTTGGTGGCACACTATTCTGTTAAAAATTAGAGTTATATTGTTATCCTATTTAATGAAAATTAACATACTGTTCTAACGAGTCTTTGTTGCCAGTAATTTTTGCAAGATGAATGGTATTGGCACTGATTTAACTTTCTCACTATACTATAGTATAGAGAAAGTATAGTGATTGCAAAAAAAATTGATGTTGAGATTTTTGTGGAAATACGGTATCCGTTTTGGGACCCCCTGAGTCCAAAAAAGTGGTTTTTACAAATTGTCTGTCTTTATGGATACAAAGCTAGAGCGAAAACTATTCGATCGATTTCAAACAAATTTGCACCAGTATGTCAAGTAGTCCTGTATTGATACACGAAAAACAGTTTTGAAAATTTTTGTAAAACAACCCCTTTTTTGGCAAAAATACCCTAAAAAATCAGTTGTTATTTTTTAACAAAAAAACGGCTCTAACGATTTTGATAAAATTTGGCTTATTTGTAGCGTTTAATGTACCCTACCATATGCAAACAACCGCATCTTTCTAAAAATTCTCGTTTAGCTAATAATAATAACTGATTTTTGGGGTTTTTTTGGCCATAAAGGGGGTTGTTTTTCAAAACCTTTTTTCGTGCGTCTATACAGGCCTAATTGATGTGTTTGGTAAATTTGTTTGAAATCGATCCAATAGTTTTCTCTCTAGATAATAATAATAATATTTATTAGTTAATCTCTTACTTTAATAAATCACCACTCCTACCCCACCTACAAAATTATGAAGTCACAGTGAATCTGTTTAATAATTTAAATATGTTTGTGAGAAAGTATGTGCCAGTTCCTGGTACCGTTTATTTATTTTGGGTAAATCTCAAACTATTTACACCCGAAGCTTACAATATGTCAGTTTACACAACCATTTGCATGAAGTGGTAAATTCATGCAATAATTCATTGGTAAACATTCTGTTTTTTACTTTCTCACTATACTTATAGTATAGAGAAAGTATAGTGATCGCAAAAAAAATCGATATTGAGATCTTTGTGGAAATATCCGTTTTGGGACTCCCTGAGTCCAAAAAAGTGGTTTTTACAAAATGTCTGTCTGTATGTATACAAAGCTAGAGCGAAAACTATTCGATCGATTTCAAACAAATTTGCACCAGACATGTCAAGTAGGCCTGCATAGATGCACAAAAACAGTTTTGACAAATTTTGAAAAACAACCCCTTTATGGCCAAAAAACCCTCAAAAATCAGTTATTATTTTTTTATAAAAAAACGACTAACAATTTTGATCAAATTTGGCTTATTTGTATTCTTTAATGTACCCTACCATATGCAGAAAACCGTATCTTTCTAAAAATTCTTGTTTAGCTAATAATAATAATAATAACTGATTTTTTTAGGTTTTTTGGCCAAAAATGGGGGTTGTTTTCAAGATTTTTCAAAACGGTTTTTCGTGCATCTTTACAAGCCTAATAGACGTGTTTTGTGCAAATTTGTTTGAAATCGATCGAATAGTTTTCTCTCTAGCTAATAATAATAATATTTATTAGTTAATATCCTACTTTAATATCACCTACAATTGAATCGGTGAGTTGAAAAAGGTACACATTCCAAAATAGCTACTTTTCAGGAAACAAAAAAAAACTGATTACTGGCTAAACTAAATTTATTAGAGAAAATTTTACTGTTAGGAACTTTTACATACCAATGCTAAACATTCAACTGCATAAAAAAAAAATATTTCGGGGGACAACTTCGGGGGTTACACACTATTAGCGATGCGTGTTTAGTTGCAAAAGGAACACATTCCAGGAATGTGTCCCTTCTTCAACTCACTGACATATCACAACCTCTTTACAGGCAGTGCAGTGTATTGGAATTAGTTCCTTTTTCAAGTCAATAGATGGGGCTTGCTCTAAGAAACAAAATGGCTATCTTAGTATGATTTTGCATTTTTTGGAATGTGTACCTTTTTCAACTCACCGATTCAATTATGAAGTCACAATGATTTTGTTTAATAATTTAAATATGTTTGTGAGAAAGTATGTGCCAGTTCCTGGTACCGTTTATTTTTTTAGACAGTGTTATTAATCTCAGCACTCATAATATTCGTACTGATCAGCTAGTATTTTTGATTTGTATTTTCCCTTTAAAATTAAACGAAACGCAGCAATACTGCCAACCACGCACATTTAATACCACACAAAAACAATTTGTCTGGGTAACTTAAAAATCCCACTTTATAATTTCACTTAATTATTTTTCCTTTCGGATGAAAATTTTTATTTTGAACTCAGTTAAATATATCAAGTTGTTGTGGGTTTCATACAAATATTTTTAAACTAACGCATTATTGAAAAAAAACAAATTGACTGTTAAATCAACATATTCATTTTGTTTCATGTTTCATGCTATTTTCCATTTTTGAATTATTTTTAAATCCAGGGGCCCCCTGATGTTGGGGGCCCGGGGCAATGTGCCCCTTTTGCGGGGCCCCTCTTGGCGTCCTTGATCAGAGTAACAGATTTTTCTGGATTTGTATGCATTATAGACTCCCAAAAGGTATTTTTAATGTTATTATTCAGACTGAGGCTTTTTATTTAATTTAAGGAGTATACATTAGTTCTGTATATATCCGGAAATTTTACCCAACAGTTACCACTAAGTGTATAACAGTACCAGTTTGTTTTGTGATAGAAAGTTACTATCACATTGAAGGTATATTATAGTGCATCTACCTAGCTCATTTGTACAGACTGCAGTACAGACTAACGTTACAGTACGCCATAGATAAAACTTTACTTTTCTCTTTGACAGACTCATTCCTTTAATTAGTTTATAAGGTCTTGCATGAAATAATGGCCACCTTTTCAATGGACCTTTTTATAGACTAGTCAACTTCTTATCAAGACTGTAAAAACCATTATACCAATATACCATTATGTCGTTACAAACAGCAACATACCATTACAGTCTCATGTGAATTGTCTTTCTTAAAAAAGCATAGTTGCTCTTTTCCTTTATTCAGGTTTTTGTATTATTCTAAACCAAGTAACACAAGAGTTAACGTTATTTCCCTTGTATAAAACTGAGAGGCATCAGTAGCTAGAGGAAAAAAGACCTTGAAAGTACAATGCCCAATATAAATGGAAATAAGAAAAATAACTTATGTATCTAAATAATTAGTTTATTATAATTGTATAAGGGGACCTATTCTGGCACTAAATGTTTACCATCACATCTTCCCAGGCGCCGATTTAGGGTAAGCTTCACCCTGGGCAAAACCTTTTGTAGCCGCCCCCCTTCCACAAAAAATTACTGAAATATTTGTGATTTCTTAATAGTATTGTTGGGTTACCCCAATAATGGTGGGCTGATACCATATTAGCTTAGTCGGTATAGGTTACAACTACCAGTAATTTGCAATATTGCTGATTTTTTTGTTATAAGTACATTAAAGTATGTAGATTAACATAAAAAAAAGTTTACCAGTCTATCGATTTCCCAAAGTCGAAAATAAAAACAAATTTGATGTTGATATTCCAAAAATTGACGAAACTGGAATGGATTGAAATTAGTTTGTGAGTCCGGTACTCCTAAAATCGATAATCGAAATCGACTCCTAGATCGGGTCATTTTCAAGATAACAAGCTGAGACTCAGCATAAATGTTTAAAATATATATTTTAACTCCTATGTCAAGTTTCAATTCGATATATTAAAATTCGGCCAATTTAGAATGAGCCAACGCTTCATATATGAATAAGATGTCCCCTTTTAGTGATTTCCCCTGCTGCAAAATACATACCTGCATTATCGAATTTTTTCCAGACAAACCATTGCTCGGACGAAATAAATACATACGACCTTTTTTGTTGAAAATACCTCCCCTACACGGTGGTATTTTTTATTTTCCTCTATCTTCATCCCAGCTCGAAATATTAAGGATAATCGAAAAAAAAATGATAATCGATTTTTTTTCGACTTTGGGAAATCGATAGACTGGTAAACTTTTTTTTATGTTAATCTACATACTTTAATGTACTTATAAAAAAAAATTCAGCCGTATTGCAAATTACTGGAACTTTTGGTCTAAATTTACCTCTACCGACTGGCCTATATACTGTTGTAAAAATAACGTGTTAGGTATTAACCTGAAATATTGTGTGTACTGTTTATAAAAAAAAAATAGTAGGCTTATATTCTTTTTTAAATACGATTAATTTTTTATAACTACGTATTTAGTGCAAACTGCAAACATGCATGAACACATAATTTTAAAGGTACCAGTTTGTGAATTTCTAATTTTTTGAGTGTAAAACCAATTTGTTTTTAATAATGCCTACGCAAGTTAACAAGTTTGTTGAGTCGTTTCCGATTTTTTACCAATATTCTGGAAATAATTTTAAAAATCTTCAAAAAATTTCCGCCCCCCAGAAATTGCCGCCCTGGGCAATTGCCCAGTCTGCCCATTGGTAAATCGGGGCCTGCATCTTCCATTTAATCACTTGAATCTGGAAAATGTTGTTAATATAAACAAATATTTAATAAAAACAATGTGGTTGATTTCTCCATTTAATTCTAATTTAAAATTAAAGTGTATATACATGTTTGTATTGGGCTTTATTTAAATTCCTCCTGATTTGATTCATAGTTGTTTGTTGCTGTTATATTTCACCTCAAAATGTCCATATACCGTATAGCAATTATTTTCTCTTTGGAAATTAAAACATATTTGTTATTGTTATTTGTATATTGTTGCTGTAAAAGTAGTTTTATTTTTGTTAATTATTGCTGTTACAATATCTTATGACTGTACTTGAATTAATTGCAGAGATTCCTTAAGAGGAACATTAAGGATCTTAACAAAGTTACATTGGCCATCTATGTCATTTACCAGCTCCTTGGCTATTCCTCTGCAAATGGTCCACTCACATTATCTTTCAATGTCTGATTATTTTGGTTGACTCTTAGATGGTTTGTTGACACAGTTCAATATTGGAAAACATAACAGGTCAACATATCCGAAAGACATTATAGACAGAGCTATTCTGGAATGTTTTAATTTTCTTTGTTGCGTGTCAAGCAATCTTCCAAGTTTCACAGACAAGGTACTGATTTTACATTCGTGTTGAAGGTATTTGAGTTAATCAAAATATTGTTCTGTATTTTTCAGTGTCTCTAAGCTAGTAAGTAGACGAGTCAACCCTTCATAAATAAACCCATAATGCGGCCTTGAAGCTGATTGATTTTTGTACCTGGCTCCAAAACTATTGCTCCCGTTTCAAATCTGGGTGAAAGTCAGGGCTCGATTTACCACTAGACCCTGGCCAAGGGGCGCACAAACTACAAAAATGTGTTTAAATAACAAAGAAAATTTACGTACCTGGAGGGAGGTAGATTTAGAAAGTGGGAGAACTTTAGTGGTTTTCAATTCAGATCCACCTTAATGGATAGTAAATTAACAACTAAGAGGTATGTGTGCACTACAGATTACAATATATAATAATATGTTGTTAATATAATTTTGTAATGAAAATATATATATATATTGTCATCATAAAGCTTACTTTCTTGAGGAAAATTGTCGGACAGTCTGCCCCCTCCAATGGTACGAAGAAGAGGCTGCAAAAACTCTTGGGCCTAGGAGCATTCCAAACTTTAAATCTGGCCCTGGTGAAAGCCATGGATGTTTATGTAGTAGGAGAGTTAGTTGGTTTTCAATGTTTTTGTCTTAAAACCACAAAAAAGGTAGATGCCCTTACACTAAATTATAGTAATAAATTTACAAAAGGCAAACAGGTTCATTTGTGCTCTAAATGAGGTTCTAATGATAAGTCTGAAAAGTGAACAGTCAAGATATTTATATTTAACCTTATTCCAAATCCAAAATGGCGGAGATACTTCACAGTCTTAAAACTAACAAATTAACATATTTTGTTGTTATAATTAGAACATAAAAAAGGTTAATGATGTAATTTATAAAATTAGTTTCAGAGGTTTATTTTTAAATTTTAATTGAATTGTTGAAATAATAAGGAGATGGACAATATTTCTAACAGATTATGGTAGCATTTTCATTTTTATACTTACATATATTAAAAATTAATAATAAATATTAAAATAAAAGTATAATATCTTACTATTTAACTATCACTCATGTTACTTAATGATTTTATACATTGATTGGTATGAATGAAAACCACTGCAAAAATAAGAACTTGTGCGACTAATAAGAACATAATTTCTATAAAATTTTTTAAACGTATACAGTTAAAATCTGATATATCAGCTCTTTAACCTCTTGTTTGAAAGGGGTTTAAGTTTATAACAAGGATCCTTTTCCTAATCGGAAAAGGGAAGGCATCAAGAGCTCTTAGGCTGAATATTGAATACAAAATCAATGGCTCTTCAATTAAGGATTTTTATATGAAATTAAAATAGCCTAATCTGCATTTAAATGTCAACGGCTTATGTGTTTAAAAAAATGTTGAAGCTTGTTTCATCATGGAAGTCCATGATCCATTATGAAGAGAAATAAAAAGTTGCAATAAAATAAAAAAAATTGCCTAGTGCAAGTTATAATAATGATCCGTCTGGTTCAAATTTAAAAAAATTAAAATTGATCGCATAAACCAGTGAATACAAAGCAATAACTGATATACAGGGTGAATCAAAAGAATGGAAACCGCTCAATCGTGTTAACGATTGCAGATAGAAACTTGTAACTTGAAATTTTAATCTTTCTTGGGAGTGGCCCGAGGGTTAAAGTGAGAAAATATGAAGTTGCTGTGATGGTTTTATATGGTGCA
>JAGFPH010020060.1:0-14584 GCA_018207615.1 Philaenus spumarius
ATAATTTGGCGGTGTACTTTTTGAACTTTACCTTTAAGCGCTCCAATTATTTCTACGTTTGCTACTGGAAGTTCCATTATTGGTATTCCTTCCGCTTTCAGCTGCTCGTAATAATCCTGTTGCATAACTGTTATTTCAGATCCAGTGTCTATTTCCATAATAGCCTGTAAATGACCAATTTCCACTAATATCGCCGGGATTTCCTCTATTGGTTTATCTTTAATAATTTCCTCCCCTTCATTATCTAACAAATCCTCGCGAATATTATAGTGTATATTACTTAAGGGTTTCTGTACACATACTGCCGTTTCATTTTTAATTACCGTGTTTTCCGGTTTTTTAATTAACTCCCTCTTAATTATTTTTTCGCCCCTTCTATTTACCTTATTTATTTGATTTTTAGTTATATCATCAGCCCTAAAACTCCGAAGCCTATTTTTCAGAACCTCCTTTCCTAGTTTCCCTGTTTCGGCTTTGAATTAGGATTTTGATTTGATGGACCGGGTCTTGGGTTATTAGGGTGTACGGTATTTCTTGGGTTTTGCGAATAGGATTGCAGGTTAGGTTTCGGATAGGGTTGGGGGTTTTGCCTGTTATTATTATTATTATTCGGCGTTCCTGTAGGCCTATTTCCCCTACGCGCTTCCTCCATCATATCTATACTATTTAGAAATTGTATGGCTTCTCTAACCGTCTCGCTATGCTTTCCCATTGCCGCTAACCTAATCTGGTCATTAAAATGCTGGAATATAGTAAACACTAAATATCCCTCCGGAATCGGTGGATCTAAATCTCTAGCCTTGTTTACTAATTTACAAAAATAATCTGCTCGCGTAAGATTACTATTATCATTATACCTCCCATATTCTATTTTATTTCTTATTAATTTTTGCTTCTGTAACGACCAATAATTTTTTAAAAAACATTCTTTAAACCCTGTGTACCCTATATTTTCTGTTTGCATAACTTGCCACCATTCTAATGCACTACCCCTTAATTGTCGCACCGCAAACTTTAACTTTTCTTGATCGCTAAAAAATGGATTAGTTTCCTCGATCAAATTTTCTACCTCCCTTATAAATTGCTGAGGGCGTTCGTGTGGATTTCCCCAAAATTCTATTTTTTTACACTCCCCCTCATATCTCGGCATTACCAGGCTCCTAACCATACCTGGCTGTCCCCCTAATTCTAGCACATTTTGTTCTACCTTCGTTACCCTATTTGTAATTAATTTAAAATTTTCATCAGTTTTCTTTTTAATTACCCCGGTAGATTCTTCTAACAATTGTATACTGCCTACAATATCCTCAAGCCTTTCTTCTACCTGTTTGTGTTGACTTAAACACCTTTCTTTTTCTACATTTATTTCCTGCGATACTCCTTCCAATTTTCCTGAAATTAATGTATATAATTGTTTCTGCTCTTCTTCTCGCAGCCTCCTATCATTCGCTTTTTCTTCTTCTCGCAACCTCCTTTCGTTCGCTTTATCTTCTTCTATCTTAGCCTCTTTTAGCCGTCTTCTTTCTTCTTTTCTTTCCACCTCTTCCGCTTTCTCTCTTTCTCTTAATTGTTTCTCTTCCGCTTTCTCTCTTTCTCTTACTTGTTTTTCTTCCGCTTTCTCTCTTTCTCTTAATTGTTTTTCTTCCGCTTTCTCTTTTTTTAGCATCTCCATAAATTCTTTAAGTTCTTTGTTCGCCATTTTGCTCTTAGAAATTTCTCCTTATTTGTCGGAAGTAAAATATTCGTAGCCTAACTACTTTTATTTTATTTTTCTTAACTTTTTTGAAAACCCCCTTTTTCTATTTACGTTTTTACCGCGACAAATTATTTCTAAGGTGCTTGGCCTACTCCCCCTCTTAAACTGCGGAATACCAAACCCGGGAAATATTTAATGTTGATCAAATTCACTAGTATGTTTACACAATCTAACTTAATTCTTATTATAACACATACATATAAGCACAAATAATTTATTCTGTCAGTTCTGGACTTTATTTAACCTTCCGTTAAATCAAGCCACACCGGTGGGCGCCAACTCTGCAACGACGCACGAGTTGCACGACGCTGGGGGAGGAAGTTTGTTTTCCTTTTGTCCCCGCGTTGCGACGTCAACCCTGCAACGACAGACCTTTTTTATGACGTTCGGGAGCCACCTCTGCAATGTAGCCCCGACGCTATTGTCTGTCTGTAGGATTTCCCTACTTTGTCACAGAATAAAGAGATTATATCACCTACTGGAAGTTTAAGGCAAATTAATTTTAATAGCCTAGGTGATATAACTCTGGTTAAGATAACTATGCCTATAGTCACCTTAAATAAAAATATTTTATTAAATTCCTTCCAGTTATTCAAGTTACTATTAACTTTAAATTTGCTCAGCTCAGTAATTAATATTATATTTATTTGACAATCTCTGAGGAGTGAGAACAGTGGAACTTTACCTAGAATAATTAAATTATTTGTGCTTTGTGAAATTTCGTTGGAAATGCCAACTTTGCGTTTCCGCCCTTCAATATTGATCATACACTGAAAACAACTTATCATATATGATACTTAGATAATAGGAATCTCTTGAACAAGGTAAATTAATTATATTAATTGAAATCAAAAGAAAATTTATTCAATAAAAAACTCAAAATACTCTGTGGTTCTTTCCACTACAAAAACATAAATTTTAAACTAAATTTACTATTTACATAAATTTTAACTCTTTTAGGTAGAACCATTTATTATTCATTTATACTTAATTATTCCTTCCTTTTTAATATTTATTATTTAATTATTTAATTATGAAAATGATTTTATATATTTAATTTACAAGATTAATAATTTTATATTTTGAAAAACCTAATTTTTTATCTCAACCCAGTATCAATAATTATTTAAATTTAACTCAGGCAATATTTTAATAAGGGATATCGTAACTTTTCTGACAGACCTTTTATTACTGCGACCCTGGACTCTGAACACCTTTCCCAAGAATGTTGATTGAAATACAGCTTCCCTGAAGTCCGGTTATCGTTGGTGCGGTTGAACGTCTCTCGTGGTCTCAGCTTTGCCTGGTTTGACTTTCCCTGATGTCTTTTAACGCCTTCCCTGATTTGGTTTCCGCTTCTTATTCCAGTAGTCCTTCAAAGTCCATGTGTGGTTCCAGTTATTGTCATTACATCAGTCCTGTGATTCCTGTAGACTACGTCATTTATAGATTTTTTGACGCGCCCGCTATATAATTAACTATAGCGTAATTCACTCAAACTGTTCAATCGTTTTTTCACTGTCTGTAATACTAACTGATTTTACACTGTCTTTGTTCATATAACTCGTATTTACGTTTGATAAAATTTTAATGAAAAATGTTACTTGAAATATTATATCGCATAATATTATAATTAATTAAAATGTTCACTGTTTGATTGACACATATCTTACTACTGTCTTTATAAAACACTGCTTCTAAGTACGTTACTATAACATCGCAGATCCGTCTAACAACGTCGATCTAAAGAAAAACTCAAAGAGTGAGAGAGCGATTCCAGCTTCCAGATGAGCGATAGATATATCGTTAGATTGATAGATGCTTAGCCGTGAGGCTCCCGCTGTACTCCACTTATATAGCCTCCTTTGCCGCCTTCCGAGTACCAACTGCCTTTCTTATTTTTCTATTCCTTGTTCGATATCTTGCCATGCAACTTGCATTGATTTCTTTAAGTTTTAGGTTGGTACTACCCCCACTAACTTCTTCGTTAGGCCTTGCCATCAGCTAATCTAGATCTCCCCTCCTAACATTTTCTCCTATTGTCTTACGTATTTTCCTCGTAGTTTTCCTTTAACTGCTTTTATGAACTTGCGGTTTTCGTAATCGTATTCCTGATACATTTTCCTTTCTTCTCAAACTTGAGTGATGGTCGTACTACGTTTGGTTCGCTTATGGCGCTGCCTCGCGTATTCCGCGGTTTTTCCTCACGAAAACTTCTCTGGTTTTGAAGGAAAATCTTTTTTCTTTTTTCTTCTATGCTGGTTATTATTTTATGATATATTAGCCAAAATTTCCATTCTGTCCGAAGATTTTTCTTCTGTTTTTGGGACTTGCAAAATTTGCCAAATTTAACATTTACTTTTGAATTTGAATTTTAACTTTAAAATTGATACTTTCGATTGAGATTTACAATTTTATACCCTTACTACCTTCTTAACACTAGGTTATTATTTTTACCACCTTTTTCATTCTAATTTTAGCAAAATATAGGTATGAACTTTCTCACCTATTATTTTAATTAATTAACAATTTATAAACTTTTTATCTTATAAAACTTTTACTTCTTTAAAACTTGTTTACTTTTTCATTTTCCCTTTTTCATTTTTTATGGTGCTTTTTCACCTTCAAACTTTAACAATTATCTCTAACTTTTAAAATACCAAAAATTCCTTAATTTGTTATTTAACATTTTTTATACAATTTTTCTTACGCTTTTCAAAAATATCTTTTTCATTTAATTTTGATGAAATTTGAGAATTTCCTATAACTTTAACTCTTTATAACTTTAACATTTTTTATTTTACTAAATTGTGACTTCCATGAACAATGTTTCCACCTCCCGTGTTTCACATTTACCCATAAAATTCATCAATTTTATACTTTTATTTAACACCTTATTCCTGTATAAAAATAACTAATTTTTCTAAGTCTTTTAGGCAACTCGAAACAAGTTCCTGGACAAAAGTCCATCTCTGTTGACACAGTACAGTTGGCCGGGACTTGTCGTATTCTAATCTAGTTAAGTATAGGGTGTACCTCAACTTCTGCTATGAAATCTTGATTTTTGCAGTTTTACAACAAAACTCGATTTTTCACGCATTGCATAAGGTTTATCCGTTGCAATATATATATATATATATGTTTATATATATGTATATATTTATGTATGTATGTGTGCGCACTCTAAAGGACGCATTTTAAGTCCGATTTGGTTCAAATGTGGTACACATGTTGGTTGTCTACGTCGCTCGGACAAGTTCGTTAGCCAAAAAAATCCACCAACCGAAAGCACGTTTTTTGACCGGAAGTAACTATTTTTTGAGATTTTTCCTACGAGAATGAATTAGTTTTTGCGTTTTTTCTACAAATATGAATGCAGAATGTTATTCTGCAAATTTTGTTTTTTACGCGACTTTATAGCTCGCTTGGTTCCCCCAAAATCGATCAAAACGTAAAATACCATGGAAGTACTCGGTTCAAAGCCATGTGGTGGATTCCAAAATGGGATTGGCGTGCGAAGCACGCAATGCTTTGTGTGTTGAAGATACTCCCAATATGAGGAATTTCGTGCGAACCATTTTGCAGCTATTCAGCACCGTCTTGAATAGACCTATTTCCCAAATTGTTGATTGAAATCATAAAACATAGGCTTATAAACCTTATTTTGGACATTTGCTCAACTCACGTCAGCGGTTCAGCTGCGTGGTCGAATTATTTGTTCTGGAGAAAATCGACTTGGACATTCATACGTTGAGTAATACTTTAAGAGTTTCATTTGTTTATACCCATTAACATAATACAAATTCTCGTTTTATTACCTTTGAAATTCACGATGTTTTTTAAAAAAATAGTATAAGCACGAACTAAATAATACAATAATCTATTTGGTTGAGCAAGATTTGATAACAACAGAAATGTGTATAAATAGAATACGTTATCAAAGATTGCACCGGGCTCCTCCGTTTATTTTTGTCACCTAAAACAAGAAACATTACCTACTTTATACAGGGTGTAACAAAACTCTGTACCCAAACGTCAGGATATTTTTCCTTGACCAAAATAAGAAAAAAAGCGCATATAAACAAGGGCCGAAAACGCTTTGTTTTCCAGATATCCGCCATTTTGTTTTTTGTACAAAATAATTCATCTAGAGAATGGTTTGACTAATTGAGTTCAAACTTGGCATGAAGTTTAACCTAACAATGGTATATTTCAAGAAAAATAAGCGATCAAATATAATTATTCGTTTTAAAATGGCGGCTGTTTGAAAATGTGAAACCTAAATTACTCAAAAACCGTACATTTTAACAAAAAATGTCAGGATACCTTTTTTGTAGAACTTTTGATTTCCTATTGGATGGTGTAACTATCAAAACAATCGGATGAAGAATAATATCTAAGTTAAATTAGGTTTGACATTTTCATCAGCCTCCATTTTGAAACGCATAATTTTATTTAATCGTTTATTTTTCTTAATATATATCATTATTAGGTTAAACTTTATGCCAAGTTTGAACTCAATTAGTCAAAACATTATCTATATATGAATTATTTTGTACAAAAAACCAAATAGCGGATATCTGGAAAACTAAACTTGTTCGGGCCTATGTTTATATTTACTTTTTTTCTTACTTTGGTCCAAGGAACAATATCCTGAAGATTTGGTACAGAAGTTTGTTACACTCTGTATAAACTATTTACTTTACAACTTGTACTTACCCTCTTGTTTTGTCGCCAGTTTCTAACTCATCTCCCAAGATATCTGACTTGCCCTTGAATATGTCGTCACTTTCTGATGTGCGTGAGGGGTGGTGTAGTCAAAAAGGTGAAAAGGTGCCCCACAGAAAGGGAAGTCTAACAGGAACGAACAATTACTGGAATTTAATATACAACTTGTTACTAATCTGCTAACAAACTACACATTCATAGTATCACTGTTTAGGGTATGACATAAGTATATTATATTTAAAGGATTACAAATAAATGTTCTTTGTCTGAAGTAATAGATATAGGAGAGATAACTAAAGTTTTTAAAACTGAACTCAACACAGCTGTGCTGTATACAGAGCACAAACTTTTAGTTTGACTCCCAAATCTCGAATCTCATCACAAATTCCACTATTACTACAGAATCATTATTATTATCAATCAGCTTATTACTAATTGATGTATTGTTTTTAATGGTCAATTTAAATGATTACATATTAAGCCTGATATTGTATTTTTATTAATTAAATAATAGCCATTGAACTATATATAAATGCATAGCCTTTAGGGCTTTTCTATTAAATGGTAATAGGGCGTGAAAACTAAAACGCTTTTATTTGAAATAAATATCACATATTCATAATCCCTAATTGGTAATTTATAAAATGCATTTATTGGCACTAATAAATTAAACAAAATAACGCTTGGACTAAAATTAATTGGAATCAATCTATACAATGAATGTAGGAGTTGTTTGTCCGTGAGTGCCATTATAACTGTGCAACCCAACCACGCTATCCCATGGGGGTTATATGGGATGGTTATCCATGAAGAATGGCACCAATGGACTTCTTAAGGGAAGTCGGTGAAGCAGATGATAATCTATTGCCGGAATGTTCCTGAATGTTCTAGAAGCTTCCAAAATGTTCTCTGAATGTTCTAGAATATTCCATAATGTTTCAGAAAGAATCTTCAAGAATGTTTCAGAATGTTCTGCAATTTTTCAAATGGTTCTGGACCATCGAAGGAATTTTCTGTACCTGAACGTTCGTCTAAGGTATACAATATTGTAGGTAAAATGTTCTCATAAATATCATATGGATCTCAAACAAACAGGTGGAAATGGTGGTTTTGCGCTTACTGGCGTATAGGAGATCAGTGAACATGTATGTAAGCCTAAATGGGTAATTTAGTTAAATTTTGGACGAAACTCTCTGTGTATGTTTAATTTGTATCTCGGGCTCTGTCGCACTTCACCGCGAGTCAAATGGTTTGCCAGCGCTTCCTCGCGGTTCATTGCTGTACTACAACTTCAAGTTAGAAAAATCTATTAGAATTGAGTCCATAAGACCTGCGCTTCTTATCTTTTAAGTATGCATTGATAATACCTACAACTCCAGGGTGGAGGAGCGATGGGGAGAGGGGGAGAACACTTATGTGTTTTATTGTTCTAAAAACTTTTAGAATATCGTTAACAAATTGCAGTACTTCACATCACAAAAGCTTGTCTGCTTAGTGCAGATTTGGTTCCTACCGAGGCAATTAAATAAATCGTCACTGCTTATCTAATAAAACATGAAACTGAAACAATAAAGCTAGACCTCGCTGACACAAATTATTCCGACATTCCTCTAGTTTCTAGTCATACATCTTGCTTTGAACCATTTCAAGCGTTACCATTTAGATACCTAGTACAGTATTGTTTAATACAAGTCAATTTATTACTATTTTTACGTATATAAAGACCTGCTGCAGTATTGTTTACCCTATTTCAAGGTAATTTATAACTGTGTTAAACCATTAAGACCATTGTCTTTGTCTTGTTATCTATTTCTTTACGTTTTATATAAAGTCCTAGTACCGTATTGTAATGAAAGTAAATTTATTATTGTACGCTGCGAGTCGCCGCTGGGTTTGGAGAGCGAAGCGAGTGAGGGTGGAGAGTATTATTACAATATAGGTTCATAGATAATTTTATTACAACTTATCTTCCTAAATTCAAAGATTTTAAGCTGATACTTTTAGAGAATATTTTATTTTTTTAGTTACATTTACAAAAAAATTTTATTAATAATTCAGAATGATATTTTTAGAAATGTTAGTAGTTTCCAATGTGCATGAGAAGCTATCCGTGACCCACCGATTGTATCTATTTACCCTCTCCTCCCTGCATCAACTACTTTAAAAGCGTGTGTAGGTACATACGTACGTGAGTAACAATATAATGTAACAGCTGATTTCACCCTCATCTGTAAACGAAAAACAGCGTATATTATACTTTGGGGTTATGTTTAAAATTTCAATCATTATAATTTCTTGTGAAATTTATTTTGTTAAATACGAGTTGTAGAACTAATGTATGTTATAATAGATTATAAGATTTGCTTTGAGGTTATAAACTGTATGTAAACATAACGTTTATCATCAATATAATATTCGTTTATACATATTTAAAGAAGAAAAAATATTCGTTTAAGATCGGAAACATTCGTACATCTTCGTATAACGTACAAAAATGTATTAGATTATTAATTTTGTTTATTATAATATTAATAAATTCTAAAACATTCTAGCAATAAATATGAAATGAAAAGCAATTAAAAGATAATATTTGTATCTTTCTTTAAATATACAATTTCATTTATAAATAAATTTGTTTAACAAAGGCTTGCAGTTTTATAATCGTTATCGTTGTACACATTTACCGAGTTAAAAATCCCCGTCAACGTAGTTAGGTAGGCCTAAAAAAGTCTGTTGTTTTAAAATAGTATTTTTTTTATATGATGTATTTCTGATGTGTATCTAATTAATCTGCCTGTGATTTTTCACGAGGGTTTACTAGTAATAGTAATAAACTAGGAGCTCTGCCTTGGCCTTCGGCCTCAGATGGCAGCTTCGCTTCGCTCGCAGTTGGAAAATTCGCTAAAGAATCTCGTTAATCTTTGGCTCATTTGTACATAGGTGACCGAGCATAAATCAGCTGTTATTTGGCAGCTGACTCAAACTCATTAAACTCCATCTCCATAAGATTAACATGGGAAATTTGAAGGATTGTGTGCCGGAGCTCCTTCTCGAGTGAATAGCGGCTAAACGGATGATGGATCTTAAATCTGATGGAAAATCGTTTGTTTGAAATTTAATTTTCTACAAATTTTGTATTTAACATGTTTTGTTATCTCTTACAGTTTTCTTACAAAACGCGATCAAAGTGGAAAAATGAAAAAATCTTTCCCGCCCAAAAGGTGCTCTCAAAATTAAAACTTTTAATTATTAACTTTTAGCAATTTTTCTGAAAGTTTCTCGTCGAGAGCTTTAATTCAAGTATGAGGTCGAGGGGAATACGATTACGGGAAGTGCCTCATAGTTTATGTCGGTGAATCAGTGAACCCGTCTAGCTTTATATAAGTAGATAAAAGTTAAGAAGTTAAAATAAATAAGAAGATTTGTTACTATTAATTTACTTTGTATAAGTTCAACTTGAATAACAAAATAGGCATAATATTCTAAACACATTACGAGTACTGTGTATTATGATATAAAACCGGGGATTATGTTTGTAGTAGCGTTTGCATAATACAGATATTCGATGAAAACATTGTCCGGAATCCTCTAATAAGTACAAAAAACAACACGCTACATAAAATGTATTTTTCAACACTGAACTCTGCAGGGGTGAACTTACACGATCCAATTTGTAACTGAAGGGGAGTGCAGTTGGAGAAGTTTTGCCGTCTTTGAATTTGATCAACATAACTGAGAACTGTCATATTCAGGTTGCTAACTAACTTGTAGGGTATAGAACACGTTCGTAAACATAAGGTCGGAACATCAGGTTCAAGGACAATTTTGTTCTTCGTCGGTCTGTCTTCAGATATTAGTTCGAAATTCTCGGTATATTTTTTTAAAACTTTTGGTCGAAACTTCAAAATAGATAGTATCTTTTCATTTTGTACAACGTTACAGTTCAAAATTGTTAATATTTATGCATAAATATTTAATTTCTGTATATTCTCAAGCAGTGTTTTCAAATATAAACTTGATTTTTTTTAAATTGCAGTCCAAATGTATTTGATCGTTAGTAGTTTCTTTTAGTACTATTCACAGAATTACATTTTAAAATGTTTGCTATTCTTTTATTAACTGATTTCAAAATTTATATCCAAACATTAAAATAATATTCTTAAAATTTAATGATTTATTTTTCCTTCATAGAAATCCTCTCCTTAATAAAAACTATCTCTTTTGTGTACAGTGTTTTGAAATTAAGAAGGGACTTCTTCATCTTGCGTAACAACGGAAACTAACTTTTCGAACTAACTTGTTTCGGACGTGTTTTTCGATCATTCCATGACGAATTGTTTTGCTTTATTTTAGTTATCTTTGTAAAATTAGCCCGAGTAAGGCTAGTGGCGCAATTTCATGATTTTCACTCTCGACTTTTGAAAACTTTCTTAAAGAAGAGACTGCTTGCCAGATACACTTTTCTTGCAGTTTCTCGAACTAGTCGGCCAAATCCCAAAACTATTGCATCTTGGATCAGCCAAGTTCAATTTTTCTACCCGTTTTTTCTCATTCTTTGATTGGTACACTGGCTTGAAAACAAGCTGATACATTTTCGCAACGTTATTTTTGTCTGGCAATTTATACTTAATTTAAAAAACATTCCTAGCTGTAACAGAACATTTAACAATTAAAACCCTTAAACAATCGTAATTACATGTATTACGAAAGTATTCATTTTACCTCCCAATTAAATATTAGAATTTAAATATTATAGATTATTTTAAAATCCTAGCTGTAACAGAACATTTAACAATTTTAATCCTTAAACAATCGTAATTATTACGAAAGTTTTAATTTCACCTCACAATTAAATATATTAATTTTAATATTATAGATTATTTTAAAATCCTGTAATTCACGCAAAACCTATGGCCCTACTGCGCATGCGTAAGGATCGAGGTCACAGCAACCTCTACCACCCTTATCGTGATCCAATTGTCTCTATCCTAATCAACCGTCATGTCAGTGAAAATATCAGAGTATTACATAATCTGTCTGTAGATCGAAGTACTGCGAACACTATTTTCTTATAAATAATTTCTCTTCAGTTTTCAGTTCCGCGCAAACATTCTTTGAACGTCATCAAAACTACAATGTTTAGAACTTAATGCAGGCGTTTTAACTGCAGCGAGAAAACATGCATTTATGGTCACAGCAAAGTTTCCATCAGCGTGAAATGACGAATATGGCAGCGTAGCTTGTCAGACAGCAGAAGCGGGAAAAAATGCAGCATGAACCACGCAGACATGTTGGTAACCATAGTCACCCAAACGGCGAGTTTCTTAATTTATTTTGAACTTTTTGAAGATCAGATTGAAATAGCCCACGTTTTTTTGGACGAAAAAGTTTGAATTGAAAAGTTTCATCGAAATGGAAAAGTAATTTTTGAGTTAAATATACAGGGAGATTCATGTCTATACTACAATGTCTCGGTGTAGCTCATTATATAGCTAAAAATAAAAAAACGTTCACATGAACAGAAGCCCGAAAACGCTTTTTGTAGCAATTTTGATTACCGATCGGATGGTGTAACTATCAAAACAATCGGATGAAGGATAATAACTAAGTTAAAGTGACAGCAAAATGTAAATACAATATTGCTGTATTTCTGTTGGTTTAGGATTCCGGGTTGAATAAACCAGTTATTACTCGTAACTTAACTTATTATCCTTCATCCGATTGTTTTGAATGTTACACCATAGGAAATCAAAAGGGCTACAAAAAAGGTGCCTTTACTTTTTTTGTTCAAATGAACGGTTTTTGAGAAATTTAAGTTTGAAAATTTCAAACAAGCGATATTTTAAAACGCATGATTGGATAGAATAGATTTGTCTTGAGATAGAATTTTATTAGGTTAATCTTAGTGCCATGTTTGAACTCGATCAGTCAATCCGTTCTCTAGACATGAATTATTTTGTAAAAAAAAAAACAAAATGGCGGGTATCTGGAAAACGAAGCGTTTTCGGGCCTACGTTTATATCAACTTTTTTTCTTATTTTTAGCTATAGAGTGAGCTACCGATAGATTGCCACTTAGTTATGAATCACCCTGTATAGATCTGTATAGAAAGTGAGAGAGAGAAAGAAAGACGATATTCAATTAGTTGAGTAGAAATGTCCATCAGAAATAGCTGATTAATTAGATTTGTGAAATAAAAACCCGCGTGAGCACGACTGCGGTTATAGCTCACAAAGCCTCTGTGATAAATTAACATCAAACATGTTTAATTAATATATAATATAATTTACCCTCGATTCCGCAGCACAACGAAGTGCGATTGAATTCCTTAAAGCAGACGAGGAACAGTTGTGCTTCCGTTCTTGTAAACTCCCCCCCTCCCATCCACGAACAAAGCAGTAATTAAATTTCCGGGTTGTGTTTATTTATAATCAAAGCTGTTTGTTCTGAAAAACCGCGACTTAATTTAGTATATCACACATTTATTTAATACAGTGACGAAATATCCAGAAACTGAATGAACTATTTTAATGATGTATGGTGGAATTTATTTAATAGCGATTTGCGTTTAGAGGATAATAAAATTACTAGTAAACTCTCATTATCTACGAGGGTGGTACCAAATAATCTGTTTCCGTAAGTAATCCGATTTTGAATATCATTTTTGATTTTACGTGGTTGTCGAAAACCCGTAATAAATTTGGTTTTATATTTCAATAAATGCAAAGCATTAAAAAGGGCGGTTGCTCATTACATGACTTCTCAAAAATTTTAATCCAAATTTTACAGTATATTAAGTAAATTTTAAGAACGCTTAATACACAAACATTAAAGAAACTAAAGTTGTTTAGTTCTAACGATAGAAGTTCACTTGGACAAGATGCTTCACTGAACTAGGAACTGACTGGTACGGTAATGTTGCTTTGTTTAAAAATTTACAAACAAATTACTATACAGTGAATAAGATGTGTTTTAACCAGATTTAACAGTTAACTTTTTTTTAAATATTGTCTCAAACAAATAATTCATGAACAGTCTTTTTAAACTTTTCTATGGTCTTCCTTCTTCCTGTTGTATATTTTGTAAATCCTTAATCCAGGAGATAGTAAATTTTCTTACACTTCTACCAGATTCAATTCCTTTCTCTTTATTGTTGTATTAGATCGCACTTGTTGTTTGTATGTTTTTTATTTTAATACTTCTCAAACAACAATTCATTAACAGTCCCATAAAAAGAAATTTCGGGCAGTGAAATCAAGTCTTCTATCAATGGTCCCGAACGTCCAATCCAATTCTGTGAAATTCACTCACGCAACCAAGCTAAACCAGTTGCACGAAGTATGACGTCACTTTGTCTTGCACGCATGTTTTTATTATTCTCCCAAATTGACTCCAAACAAAAGTTTGAAGCATATTCAAATAATTAAGTTCATACAAAGTTTTATGAAGGATATAGATATCAACTAATCGATTTGCAGTAAATCCCCCACCATAGATTAAGTTTTTGTCCAGTTTTAATATTGTCAATCTAAAATAAACACCAGTGTTGCTGAATAGTAGTGATAATTAAGAGAGTTAACGAATTTTCCAACGCGAAAAACTGCCACATCAGACCATAAAATTCATTTAGTAGTTTATGAGCCTTCATTGCATAATCTAACGTGTCTCATAAACTCCTTGCGAAAATCACAATCTTCGTTAAAATTTGCTGCACGCTTGAAGGTTTTCAAAATAATAACTAAGCTGAATATTTGCGTTTTGTTGCCGCTTGTCTATGTGTGCACATAGTAGAATGTGGAAAGTACTCTATCTGAACGTTTCCCATCTACGCACATAGTAAAAAGTGGAAGGTACTTTTCTATTTGATCGTTTCCGATCCACACATAGTAAAATGTTTAGGTTACTTTTCTTTCTTAAAGTTTCTGAACCGTGCACATAGTAGAAAGTGGAGGGTACTTTTCTATCCGATCGTTTTTGATCTACGCAAATATTAATATGTTTTGGGTACTTTTCTATCTGAACGTTTTCGACCCGTGCACACAGTAGAAAGTGGAGGGTACTTTTCTATCTGAACTTTTCCGATCTACGCACATAGTAGAA
>JAGFPH010020062.1:0-14583 GCA_018207615.1 Philaenus spumarius
TTGGTTACCCAGTACGCTTTCCTAATCTTGTCATAGACTGGCACAGTGTGTGTGTTCGCCGTCTAAAGACCGCATTTTACATCCAATTTGTTCCACGTTGGTTTTTCTAAGACGCTCGGGCGAGTTTGTTAGAAAACAAAATCCAACAACCGAAAGTACGTTTTTCGACAGGAAGTAAAAATTGTTGAGATTTTTCATACCAAAATTAATGTTTGTTGGGTGTTTTATCTAAAAACATAATTATAGGAGATTATTCAGCACATTTTGTTTTCGGTTCCCCCAAAATTGATCAAAACGAGAAATATTATAAAAGTGCCCGGTTCAAATCCACGGAGGGAGAGATTCTGATATGAGGAAGATGGGCAGGGTACAAGCTCGCGAAGTGAACCAATTCATAATACGAGCCCGCAAGCTGAACTCGCTGCCAGCTGGAATAGGACCCGGTGTTGGAGGCTGGAGCAAGGCCGACTCTACTAATAATTTGTTTGTAGTAGAGTCGGCCTTGGATGGGGTCTAAACAAATCCTACTATAGGTAGTACCATTTAGGATGGCGCGTGGTTTGCGCAGAAGCAGTAATGCCCTTTGTCTTTGTCGTTTTGTAAGGAAAATACAGTCTGTGTCAAATCCATCGATTAGAGGGCCGCAAAGCAATTTTTAGTATTGGACGCGCTTTCAATTACAAGCTTCTGCACAGTACTAGGATTATTTAAATAGGACAAATTTTATATATTTGTAATCTGCGTGATATGTTGCAACTAACATTATAAATATCTTCCAGTTTAGTAAATGTTCGGAATTTATACAATAAGAAATACTTCGATTTTTTAAATCGGGACATGAAAAAGTAGTAAAGCGTAAACTTTTTATATTTTTAGGGTAGAAAGAAACTTCCAGCGGCAAAGTTGTAGAAAATTAGTTGATCTACATATTTTTTTTCAAACATTTTTCAGTCAGATGCATGGTTTGTCCACAAATCGCTTGCAAATAAGCGCAACCAATATTATCAGGTAATAGCCTAATGTAAACATATTGTTTTTTCTTTTTCTTATATCTATAGTTAATTTATAACAATTAACTGAATTGAAGAGCGGGGCAGTTAATTATTTAATGTAATGTTAATATATTGTTTTTTTAATTTTTTTATATCTATACTAAATTCATAAGAAACTACTTAAAGAGTTGGACAGTAAATTATTTAATGTAATGTAAATATATACTATTTTTCTATTTACTTATATCTACAGTAAATTTATAATAAACTAATTTATAAGTTATAAAATAGCCTTTAATTTAAATCGTATTTTAATCGTGTTTAGTACATGTTTTATTTAAAATGTATCGATAACATAAAGTAAAAACTGTAAGCCAACATAACTGGGGTTGACTGTACAATGCTCCGCCTAAACTTAGGAGGGGAAGTGTGGTGGGATAGGTACTCTGTCTCACTCGCACTACCCGCCCTACGCGCCATCCTATATGATTTTATCTATAATATATTTCGTACACGTGGCAGCTATACAGCGCCTTCATGACTAGACCAATTCCCCAAAGTTTTGGTTAAACCCCTAAAACTTTTCAACCTAATTTTTGAAATTCGCTCAACTCACGTCAACAGCGTGATCGAATTATTTTACTTTCTCACTATACTATATAGTACAGAGAAAGTATAGAGATCGCAAAAAAAAATCGATGTTGAGATTTTTGTGGAAATATCCGTTTTGGCACCCCCTAAGTCCAAAAAAGTGGTTTTTACAAAATTTCTGTCTGTATGTATGGCTGTATGTATACAAAACTAGAGAGAAAACTATTCGATCGATTTCAACCAAATTTGCACCAGACATATCCAGTAGGCCTGTATAGATGCACGAAAAGGGTTTTGAAAAATGTTGAAAAACAACCCCATTTTTGGCCAAAAAACCCCCAAAAAATCAGTTATTATTTTTTTATAAAAAAACGGCTCTTACGATTTTGATAAAATTTGGCTTATTTGTAGCCTTTAATGTGCCCTACCATATGCAAAAACACGCATCTTTCTAAAAATTCTCGTTTAGATAATAATAATAATAACTTATTTTTGGGGGTTTTTTGGCCATAAAGGGGGTTGTTTTTCAAAATTTTTCAAAACCTTTTTACGTGCATCTATAAAGACCTAATTGACGTGTTTGGTGTAAATTTGTACGAAATCGATAGAATAGTTTTCTCTCCAGATAATAATAATAATATTTATTACTTAATCTCCAACTTTAATAAAAGTATACAAAGCTAGAGAGAAAACTATTCTATCGATTTCAACCAAATTTGCACCAGACATGTCCAGTAAGCCTGCGTAAATGCACGAAAAAGGGTTTTGAAACATTTTGAAAAACAACCCCTTTTTAGCAAAAAAAAAAAAAAAAATCAGTATAGGCTAATTTTTTTTATAAAAAAACGGCTAAAACGATTTTGATATAATTTGGCTTATTTGTAGCCTTTAATGTACCCTACCATATGCAAAAATAAATATAGTTTAAAAAAACTAAAAAACACGCTTTTAGAGCATATCAAACTAAAAAGTTAAAAATAATTTTTCAAAAATAATCTTAAAACAATAATAAACGATAAATACTAGCATTGTTGTAAAAAAAAGCGTTGGGCGCTCGATGTACGAGAAATATGGACAAAGCGCCCCACGCTTTTTTTTACAACAATGCTAGTATTTATCGTTTATTATTGTTTTAAGATTATTTTTGAAAAATTATTTTTAACTTTTTAGTTTGATATGCTCTAAAAGCGTGTTTTTTAGTTTTTTTAAACTATATTTATTTTTCACTTTTTAGTTCAATTTATTATTTAAAAAAAAAAACGAAAATCAATGAAAAAAAATTTCGGCCGTGGACGGGATTAGAACCCACGATCGGTGAGTCGACGTCAGCGACGACCCGCGACTTAGACCGCTCGGCCATCGAACGAACTTGTGTAAGTGAGATATAATAACAGTAATTAGCCACTGGCTTTTAGTCCAAGGGCGAGTTACTTACAAAGAAACAAACATACATACATACATACATAAATACAAGTGAAGCTAATATAAGCGTGTTAAAAACAGCATCTTTCTAAAATTTCTCGTTTAGCTAATGATAATAATAATAACTGATTATTGGGAGTTTTTGTACATAAACAGGGTTGTTTTTCCAAATTTTTTAAAACCTTTTTTCGTGCATCTATACAGGCCTAATTGACGTGTTTGGTGCAAATTAGTTCAAAATCAATCGAATAGTTTTCTTTCTAGATAATAATAATATTTATTAGTTAAAAATATAATACTATAATAAAAAAATCACCTCTCCTACCCCACCCTACAAGTCACAATGAATCTGTTTTATAATTTGAATATGTTTGTGAGAAAGTATGTGCCAGTTCCTGGTACCGTTTATGTCAGTTAAATTTATATTTCTGCCTTGTGCACACAGTATATTATGTATATTTTATAATGTTTACATTGTATAGTATGCATAATGCAACATGTATGATGCAGTAGGTAAAATGTATAACGAAAATATTCCTCAACAAAGTAGTTGTAGTTCAGTTTATTTAGTTCCGTAAGAGGGGCAATATGAGAGTTGCAGAGAGAATGCCGTAGTATAGAGAAGGAATTTGATTAGGCAAGCAAAGAGATGGAAGTAAATATTGTGTTAAAGAAAAAGTGTTTGTAGAAAAGTGTATTTCCGTGGGACAATATTTGCGAGCCATTTCGATTCATAATGAAATAATTCGAGCACGCAGCTGAACCGCTGACGTGAGTTGAGCGAATTTCCAAAATTAAATTTATATATGTTTTTGGGTTTCAAACAACTATTTGGGAAATTGATCAACTCACCAAATTTGCCAGCATGCACCAAATATATTGCCACCGGTCACCAAGGTAAAAGCCGTGGCTTTAATTCTGGTAATTTTACGGTATTTTACGTTTTCATTGTTTTTGAGGGGAACCAGATGGGCTATAAAGTCGCGTCAAAAAACAAAATGTGCAAAATTATTTCATATGTCTATTTTATATAAGAAAACTTCAAAATAGTTTATTTCTAGTACGAAAAATCTCAAAAGATTGTTACTTCCTGTCAAAAATTTGGTCTTCTTTGGTACATTTTTTTTACTAACGAACTTGTCCAAGCGACTTAGAAAACCAACCTTTGTATGAAATTTGGATCAAATCGGACATAAATGCGACCATTAGAGTGCGCACACATATATACATGTTACTTCTGGTCAAAAATTTGGTCTACTTCCGGTAAATCTTTTTGACTAACGAACGCGTCCAAGCGACTTAGAAAACCAACCTTTGTATGAAATTTGGATCAAATCGAATGTAAAATGCGTCCGTTGGAGTGCGCACACATATATACGTGTTACTTCCCGTCAAAAATTTGGTCTACTTCCGGTAAATTTTACGGAAAAAACGAACTCGTATAAGCGACTTATAAAACCAACCTTTGTATCAAATTTGGACCAAATCGGACATAAAATGCGACCATTAGAGTGCGCACACATATATACATGTTACTTCCCGTCAAAAATTTGGTCTACTTCCGGTAAATTTTACGGAAAAAACGAACTCGTATAAGCGACTTATAAAACCAACCTTTGTATCAAATTTGGACCAAATCGGACATAAAATGCGACCATTAGAGTGCGCACACATGTATACATGTTACTTCCGGTAAAAAATAGGTCTACTTCCTGTAAATTTTTTTTACTTACGAACTTGTCCAAGCGACTTAGAAAACCAACCTGTGTACCAAATTCGGACCAAATCGGACGTAAAATGCGTCCGTTGGAGTGCGCACACATATATACATGTTACTTCCGGTCCAAAATTTGGTCTACTTCCGGTAAATTTTACGGAAAAACAAGAACTCGTCCAAGCGACTTAGAAAACCAACCTGTGTACCAAATTTGGATCAAATCGAACGTAAAATGCGTCCGTTAGAGTGCGCACACGTATATAGAAAGTTACTTCTGGTCAAAAATTTGGTCTACTTCCGGTAAATTTTTTTACTAACGAACTCGTCCAAGCCACTTAGAAAACCAACCTGTGTACCAAATTTATACTAAATCGGTACCACCATTAGAGTGCGCACACATATAAACATAATGCTTGCGGTCAAAAATTTGGTCTAATTCCGGTAAATTTTTTTACTAACGAACTCGTCCAAGCGAGTTAGAAAGCCAACCTGTGTACCAAATTTGGACTAAATCGGACATAAAATGCGTCCAATATGAGAGTTGAAGAAAGAATGCTGTAGTATAGAGAAGCAATTTTATTACGCAAGCAAAGAGTTGGATGTAAATAAATATTTTGCTAAAGAAAACGTGTTTGTAGGAAGGTATATTTCCGTGGGATAGTATTTATCAGCCATTTTGATTCATAATAAAATAAGAACAAGATGTATGTTAAAGTTAATAAACGGTACCATAAACAGGCACATACTTTCTCACAATCATATTTAAACTATTAAACAGATTCATTGTGACTTAATAATTGTAGGAGGGATAAGCGAGGTGATATTAAATTAGGACATTAACTAGTAAATATTATTATTATTAGCTAGAGAGAAAACTATTCGATCCATTTTGAACAAATTTGAACCAAACACTTGAACTAGGCCTGTAAGTACGAAATAAAGTTTTGAAACATTTTGAAAAACAAACCCCTTTACAATGTTGACTTCCAGGCGCGTTTATGCAATGTTGATACACACCATCAGTTTGGGTTTTGCATATACAGCGCCGTTAGTTACAAAATGTGCAACTAAGGTGTACTTTTTACTTTCTCCACCCTATACGTAGTATAATATGGAGAAAGTATTGTTTTAGTCCAAATTTTAAAATTTGAATTTTTAGTGGAATTATCTGTTTTGGTGCTCCCTGAACCCCAAAATATTGTTTAGTGGAATTATCTGTGTTGGTGCTCCCTGAACCCAAAAATATTTTTAGTGGAATTATTTGTTTTGGTGCTCCCTGAACCCAAAAAAGTGTTTTGTTTGGTGATGTGTGTCCGTGTGTCTGTAATAATGTGTACATAACTGGAGACCATACCAACGGTCCAATTTTGATGAAATTTGGTGTGTAGGTGTAGTTCTGGAATATCTCCAGGCGTGTTTTTTCATTTTTTCAAATTTTAGATTTT
Organism: Philaenus spumarius; assembly: GCA_018207615.1. NCBI lineage: Eukaryota > Metazoa > Arthropoda > Insecta > Hemiptera > Aphrophoridae > Philaenus > Philaenus spumarius. The sequence continues at coordinate 6,168 of JAGFPH010020062.1, forward strand.
TTAGGGGTTTTACCCCCCAAAAATGGCAAAAAAACGAAAAAAATCCAAATTTCCCAAAAACGGCTCTAACGATTTTGATAAAATTTGGCTTATTTGTAGCCCTTAATACACCTACCCTACCATATGCAAAAAACCGAATCTTTCTAAAAATTCTCGTTTAGGTAATAATAATAATAACTGATTTTTGGGGGTTTTTGGCCAAAAAGGTGGTTGTTTTTCAAATTTTTTCAAAATTTTTTTTCGTGCATCTATACAGGCCTAATTGACGTTTGGTGCAACTTTGTTCGAAATCAATCGAATAGTTTAAATAATAACAATATAATCTCTATATATAAAAGCCAAATCCACTGACTCACTGATTACGATTTCTCAAAAACTACTGAATGGATCGGAACGAAATTTGATATGTAGCTTCGTCTATTCCTCTAGGGTCGTAGGTGCTGATAGGAATAGGTTTCAAAAGATTCGAAATTTTAGGGGGGTTTGGGATGGGGGCAAAGTTACTAAATCAAGATTTCTCTAAAACTACTGACCGGATTGGAATGAAATTTGTTATGTAACTTTCTCTAGGGACATAGGTGCTGATGAGAAAGGGTTAAAAAAATTCGAAATTTTAGGGTGGGTTTGGGGGGTTTTAAGTTACTAAATCACGATTTCTCTAAAACTACTGAACGGATTGGAATAAAATTTGGTATGTAGCTTCCTCTAGGGCCATAGGTGCTCACTAAGAAAGGTATTAAAAACATTCGAAATTGTAGGGCGGTTTGGGGGGTCAAAGTTACTAAATCACGATTTCTCTAAAACTACTAAACGGATTGGAATAAAATTTGGTATGTAACTTCCTCTAGGGCCATAGTGGCTCACTAAGTAAGGTTTTCAAAAAATTAGAAATTTTAGGGGAGGTTTGGGGGGGGGGCGAAAGTTACTAAAACTCTCCATAAGAAATACATAGTGTAATTTATATTTATTGATATATATTTTTTGTTAATATACATTTAACTTTGATTTGTCTATCTGTGCAAAGCCGGATGGGGCTAGCTAGTATAATAATATAATATGGATGTGTGTTACCTGCATCTAATATTTTCCATGGTAACATTTTCCTACTTTTGCAATTCTAAATAACCATCTCCTATGCTACTCTTGGGAAGGTATAAAGTTTCATCTGGGAGAAAGTATGTAGCAGTTATCTGGTACCGTTTATTTTATTTGTAACACGATTTAAAAGAAAGAAACACTAAATGTTAGCCCAATCTAAATGACATCCAAATTGATTCGGCCATTACAGAGATTAGTGTGCACAATCAACTGGTTGTATAAAGATTGTATTATACAAGGGGTTGAACTGGAGTTGCTACCCTTACACAATAAATATAAATTAAACTAACTTCCTACGAGCTATAAAGCTAAAATTATGTAATATAATTTGTAATATTATTTTTAAGGGATATACAAAATATTTGCAATTTGATTACTTAAGTAAAAGGAATGAAATGTAATTACTGTCCTTAAAATTAAATAACAATCATCGACTTACTTTTTCTATAATATCAAAAACTACTCAATTAATTTTACTAGAATTTCACAATTTACACATATTAGTACCAGGACCTTTAGGCAATATCGTCCCAACAAACAAAAGATTTAAATAGGGTAGCTAACCCTACACAATAAAAATAAATTGATATAAAAAAAAAAAACATTTGCAATGTGGTTACTTAAGTCAAAGGAATGAAATGGAATAACCACAATTAAAATTAAATCAAACAATAGCGAATCATTGCCAGGTCCACTGGTATGTATACAGGGTGTTTACAAACTCCCTGGAAATATTTTGTGTATTTGTTCCTTAGGTCAAGACAATCAAAAAACGTCATATAAATATGGGTCTGAAATGCCTAGTTTTCTGTCTGTCCGTCTGTTTGTGTTTTTTACAAATTATTTTATAACTTGAGTACTATTTTAGATAGAAACTTCAAATTTGCCAAGAACGTGTACTTTGGTAGGTCAAACAATTGTGTAAAATTTCTTTACGATATCTTAAACAGTTTCAATATGGCTTCCATTTAAAATCTTTGATGTTAAATTTCACGAAAACCGTAAATTTTATAAAAATTTTACCAGTACCTAATAAAAAATGTAGAATTTTAAGACGAACAAATCTATACTTTATTTGCTACAATCAAATAATAAATAACTGAGTAATGAGACATTTACCTAATTATGTAACAACTGTACACGGCAAATTGTTGTTTAGTGCAAATTTTGTATGCTATTTATTTCAGTAAATGTCTCATGAAATTGTTAGTTGTTTCTAACTAAAATAGTAGGCTACTCAAGTTATAAAATAATTTGTAAAAAACACAATCAGACGGACAGACAGAAAAGTAGGCATTTCAGACCCATATTTATATGACGTCTTTTGATTGTCTTGACCTAAGGAACAAATACACAAAACTTGTCCAGGGAGTTTGTAAACACCCTGTATACTTTCCTTAATAGTTTTAAATGTAGCAAGAAATTTGCGTTTACTTTCCAACCTGACTTTGGAGGTTAAAACCCCTTGAGACTCTAATGAGTTTAATTAAGTTGTCTGGGATTGTGTTACGGGCTACCGACATAACTTTGAAATCGCAATTCCTACGTTTTCCATTGCTTACAAAATTAACTCTTTAGTTCATTATTTTCCGGTAAAATTTTGAAATAAAGCAGGAAATTTAAAGTTTACCAAACGCAAATCTAAGAGGTGAATTCCTTCTACACTTTAATTTAAAACCTCAACACGAAGAATATAAACAGAAAACGGCCTTATCGGATGTAAAATTCCCTTTCAAAACCCAGCTTTGCAAATAATCACTTTAAACTTGATCGAACAACACTCAATGTGTCTGCTCCTATAGCAATTAGTTTGAAATTCTATAGAATATAAATTATTTGTGTTAACTTACTCATTTCCTCAAACTATTAGCGGCTTTAGAACACGTATTCAATAGAAAATATTTGCTTTCAATATTTCTCTACAGATTATATAATTAATTTTCACCAATCAAAACATGTAGTGAGGTAATATCGTATTTAGTGGATTAAAACAGAATTTCTCTCATTAATTTCTATTAATGTGTTTATTAACTAACTGTATAGTTGACCTTTACCGATAACTTCCATCGATAAAATTATCAAATTATTTTCATAAAATCGCAAATTAATTTAAATGTATAAAATTAAACAATTCCTCATTCAAAGAGAGAAGTTTATTACATTTAAAACGCACCGACCCCATGAAGTTAACAGTAAATATTTGATACTCACCAAATTCAACCAATTAATTAAACCAAGTCTACTTTAGTTGAATCAAAACACTGGAACCACAATTTGTTTGATTAAAACATGATTTTATTACATAATATTAAAACATCATATATTAAAAGAGTGCGTAGAAAAAGGGTAAGCATTCGTTGCACTTCTGAAGAAAAATGTAAACATATGTTACAAAATCTAATTACCATTAAAATTCATCAGCACTTTATTGCCTGTAAAATAATTGAGTGTTACTGTTTGAATGTCCAATTTAAGTAGAACGATTCTAATTTACGATTTTGATTTCGTAGATTATACCAGGTGTCTTAAAAGTCCCCCCCCCCCCCTTTAACTTTTGTGTTTGTTAAAACAAACAAATATCCTTTGGGGAACGATACTAACTTAGCCCAAAGTATCGTTTGAAGCAATCGGAAATTTTGAATGTCCCCTAAAAATGGGGGATTTTGGGGGCAACTCAAAATTTTTAAATGGTAAGTATGGTCATGTGATATCACATTTTAAAGGTATATTCAAGACTAGGAAAATGATATAAAGAAAATAAAAATCGGACCACCCAAAACAACATGGCGGCCCTAAACGTTTTGAAATAAAACGACTTAAAGTAGCTAATATCTCGAAAAGGAATAGTTTTTAGAAAAAATTTCAAGATAAAAAATGTTTATTTCAAAGTGCTTGACCAAAAAAATTGCTTTCAAATCGATTTCGTAAATTTTAAGTCAACTCCTACATCTTAGAAAATTTAATAACTAACAGTTTCTTTTATCTGTGATTACACACATGACATGATTTGACACACTCTTTCCTAAACTTACAACTTCATTTCACGGAACTCTACGTAATATCATCGCAAATTTTCTGCAGGAAATAAAGTCCTGATGAAATTTGAAGTATAATTAGATTTTCTCATCACAGATGTTTTCATTTCCTCTGAACAGGAAGTGCTGCTACGTACAACCGGAAGTATTCGTTATCTACGTCATCATCACTCCTTCTTCTCAATAAGGGATTTAATTAAATATTTTTAAATATACTTTTCGTGACTTTTGAATAATTTAGTGGAATAGTTTGACTTAATAAACTAAAATAGATGTTTAATTAACACGACAATAATTTCAATTACGAAGAAAATCTACGAGTTTATTGTGTTCGAAATGTACGTTATTCTGTACATGATTTCTGAATAAATATTAGGAACTGCTTCAACTCAATGTAATGAATTACATGATTCATTGTTACGTACCGTTTTCGTCATTATCTGATCGGTAGAAATGTGTCTTTAAATTATTAAATAATTCGACCACGTAGCTGAACCGCTGACGTGAGTTGAGCAAATTTCCAAAATAAGACATTTACCTAATTATGTAACAACTGTACACGGTTATGACTCATTACTCAGTTATTTATTATCCGATTTTAGCAAATAAAGTATGATTTTGTTCGTCTTAAACTTCTACATTTTTTATTACTGGTAACATTTTTTTAATAAAAATTACGGTTTTCGTGAAATGTAACATCAAAGATTTAAAACGGCCACCATATTTAAACTGTTTAATATATCGTAACGAAATTTCATACACTTGTTTGACCTACCAAGGTACATGTTCGTACCAAATTTGAAGTTTCTATCTAAAATAGTACTCAAGTTATAAAATAATTTGTAAAAAACACAAACAGACAGACAGACAGAAAACTAGGCATGTTAGACCCATATTTATGTGACGTTTTTTGATTGTCTTGACCTAATGAACAAATACTCCAAATTTTTCTAAACACCCTGTATTAGAGGTCCAAGCTGTTGCAAGCAAGACGATGTGTTAAGCAACTACGCCACTCTCTTGTTCACTTAACTTTAAACTTTATAGTCTCAACACGGAGTTCCAATTTTTCACTATAACGAGCCTAGTCTCAACTCGTCATAAAGCTGAGTTAAGGTTCTCATCATTAAGTTTACTTTTAAAAATAATGCATTCAACATTGTTGTAACAAAGAATATTTTAAGTCTATAATTTTGTTTGCAAAATTTTTAACTTGATCGCTACTTTTGAAAATTGAAAAATGAGCATTCTCATTAGCTAATTTCCATAGGAAAAATGAGCTGTTGCAGTGGCCCTAATAGTAAGACAAAAGGTCGGGAGTAGCAAATGAGCACCGATCATGGTCCCCAGAACACGTTTTGGGGTTTCATTAAAAATCATATATATTATATATGCATATATATTATGTATAAATGTGTTCGCACTCTACCGGCCGCATTTTAAGTCCGATTTGGTCCAAATTTGGTACACATGTTGGTTGTCTACGTCGCTCGGACGAATTCGTTAGCCAAAAAAATCCAACAACCGGAAGTACGTTTATTGAACGGAAGTAACTATTTTTTGAGATTTTCCTACGAGAATGAATTTTTTTGAGTTTTTTCGACAAATATAAATGTAGGATGTTATTCTGCACATTTTGTTTTTTTACGCGACCTTATAGCTCGCTTGGTTCCCCCAAAATCGATCAAAACGTAAAATACCACAGAAGTACCCGGTTCAAAGCCATGTGGTGGATTCTACCGTGGGGTTGGCGTGCGGAGCACGCAATGCATTGTGTTGAAGATACTCCCAATACTGGGGTTGGCGTGCGAGGCACGCAATGTTTTGTGTGTTGAAGATACTCCCGATATTCGGAATGGCGTGCGAAGCACGCAGTGCATTGTGTATTGAAGATACTCCCAATATGCGGAATGGCGAGCGAACCATTTTGCAGCTATTCAGCACCGTCGTGAATAGACCTATTTCCCAAATTGATGGTTGAAACCCTATAAACTTAATTTTTGAAATTTGCTCAACTCACGTCAGCGGTTCAGCTGCGTGGTCGAATTATTTTTTTTGCAACAACCATGACAAATGCATTTGTTAACAACTGTTACAAAATTCATAATCAGGTATTGTACGTTTTAAAGTGGTTACCGTGTAAAAAGTATTCCATGCACATCGGTTGTGGATTGAAGCGCAGATACATTGTGCAATTAGTTTATCTCGAAAGTTCTTTTCATCGAGCACAGATTGAAGAGGTGAAGTAGAAATCTTTGAAAGCTAATTGGACGTGGATAAGGCGGACTCGTATATACGTATTAGATTGGCTCTATTCACCGGCGAAGGTTGCTTTTAATAATGTTCAGTTGATTTTTCACTTCTTCCTTCAATTTGTGTTCAGATTGAAATTCTTACTTGAAAAGAAATAAAAATCAAAGGAAAGCCAGCAAGTTTGTGAGGAGATAGTTGGGACAAAAGCTGAAAAGTGATTGTGTTAGAGCAGAATTTTTACTATATAGAACTTGGTATTTTAATAATATTTGAATTTAAAGGTTTTATAAAAACTACTCACATCTTTTTTGTAGATTCAATTAGTCCCTTCACTTAACTATTATAGCGAATTCCCTCAGGGAAAATGATTTATTGAAGTGACTCTTACGGTGAGACTTAAGGTCGGGAGGGACAATGAGCAACGATCATGGAACCCAAATAAGATTTGGGGTATCTTTAAAAATAATCTATATATTTTTATATAAATGCGAAATACCACTCACTCACTCACTGACTCACTCATCACGATTTCTCAAAAACTACCGAACGGATTGAAATTAAATTTGGTATGTAGCTTCCTCTAGGGCCATAGGTGATCACTAAGAAAGGGTATGAAAAATTTCGAAATTTTAGGAGGGGTTTGGGGGGATCAAAGTTACTAAAATCATAATTTCAGATCTTTTATTATTTTATGACAATAGTGATTTTATTATTTAAGATCTATATATATAAAATTAAAATACCACTCACTGACTGAACACTTAAAAAGAATACAATTTCGTTAAAAAGACTGAAAATACCAACCACCACGGGCAACGCCGTACGGGTCAGCTAGTATATATATATGTGTGTGTGGGTGTGTGTGTGTGGGGGTGCGTGTGTGTGTGTATTTATGTGTTCGCACTCCAAAGGCCGTATTCAACTTATGTTTTTTGTCCTAATTGAAAACTTACGTTGGTTTTTTAAAACACTCGGAGGAATACGCTGAAAAAATTTTTTTAAACCGGAATCACCTGTTTTGACTGGAAGTATAAATTGGTTCAGTTTTCCGTACTTGAATACAACTTTTTCGTAGTTTTATCTATATAAATTAACGGTACCAGAAACTGGCACATATTTTCTCAAAAACATATATAAACTATCAAACAGATTCACTGTGACTCCGTAATTGTATTAGGCTACATTAAAGTATTAGAGTAACTGATAAATATTATTATTATTATTAGCTAAAGAAAAAGGATTCCATCGATTTCGAATAAATTTGCACCGAACACGTCAATTAGGCCTGAATAGATGCACGAAAAAAAGGTTTTGAAAATTTTTTGAAAAACAACCTCCTTTTTGGCCAAAAAATCCCCAAAAATCAGTTATTATTATTATTATTAGCTAAACGAGAATTTTTAGAAAGATGCTGTTTTTTGCACATGGTAAGCCTGTTTCCAACGATTGTGAGCAAATGTTATTTTAGGTAGAATGATTTACTTAACAACGATACAAACGATAAACTATATTTTAAACTCTCGCTTTCTTGCTCTGTTGGACTGAATTATTCCATGTTAATAGAATCATAAAAGTCTACACTTCTGTTAATTTACAAATAAATATCGCCTACTGTGGATGAAGACTTCGAGTGAATTTTAAAGTGAAAAATTATATAATTTTTCCAAAATGACTGTATTTGATTTATTTGGAATAAAAATCATTGATTGAAGTTGGCCAATGATTTTGTTTCCAAAACTTATTTCAGCTCTTTGAGTACAGTAAAATGTTGAATTGTAAGATCTTTGTGTTTTTCATATTTTTTCTCGTGCGTAACAAATTAATGTGCACTTGATTTTTCACGGATCTTACTAGTATGAGCATAACCTTCTGTAAGAGATTTTTATGTTTTAAAATTTCTCAACTTATATAAATATAAACAATGTTACACGGGATTCTAAATTGTTGTTCACCAGTGAAGTATTATTTCTAAAAGTTTCAATCATTTCTAACATTGTCCTGAACAGCATTACAGAGTCAACCACTTTGCA
>JAGFPH010020063.1:0-14582 GCA_018207615.1 Philaenus spumarius
ATACAGGGCTACTTGACATGTCTGGTGCAAATTTGTTTGAAATCGATAGAATAGTTTTCGCTCTAGCTTTGTATACATACAGACACTGGCACAGTTTTATTCGCAGAACTTAAAAGTTAACAAAACATTGCTAATTATGTAGGTACACTTTCTAACTGTGTCCCACTCGGGCAGTTTTTCACCGGTTTTCTAATTTAGAATCTTCAGAAAATGGAAGGCCATATCTAAAAAAAATGTTGGTCTGCGTTGGACCAGACGGTGGAAGTTATACTTCTTTGGCCATCGAATGGTATAGACAGGTAGACCTACTATTGATTTAATATATTTTGGGAAAAACTAGTCGTAAGTTAGAGTAGCCCTACTATTTTGTAGATGGTAGCCTGTTCTTTTATAAAAACACTAACCAACACTGAAGGCATATTTTAAAATTAATATCCCATTTTACCTTCTTTGCTACATACGCTTATGAATACTATCGTTGCATCTGTTTGGTTGGTCACAGTTAGTCTGGGGACCATGATCAGTGCTCACTTACTAAACCCAACAAAATGAATGAGCTCCCGAAGTTTCTGCATATCGTAGCGAATCACCCTGCATATAAAATGTTTAATGACTGCCGAAAACGTGTTTAGGGGACCATGATCAGTGCTCACTTACTACACCCAACAAAATTAATATTCCATTGTCATCGGTCCTTGATAAGTGTGCAAAGTTTCAAATCAATCCGACGTTTTGAAGGGGATGAAAATCACGTCGTGTTCTGGGGACCATGATCAGTGCTCACTTACTACACCCAACAAAATTATTATTGCATTGCCATCGGTCCTTGATAAGTGTGCAAAGTTTCAAATCAATCCGACGTTTTGAAGGGGATGAAAATCACGTCGTATTCTGGGGACCATGATCAGTGCTCACTTACTACACCCAACAAAATTATTATTGCATTCTCATCGGTCCTTGATAAGTGTGCAAAGTTTCAAATCAATCCGGGTGAAAATCACGTCGTGTTCTGGGGACCATGATCAGTGCTCACTTACTACACCCAACAAAATTAATATTGCATTGTCATCGGCCCTTGATAAGTGTGCAAAGTTTCAAATCAATCCGACGTTTTTAAGTATAGAAAAGTGTACGAATATACAAAGAAAGGTATAAAAAGGCACTTTCAGGATTTTACTCCTAACGCGTGACGCAGTTTCTCGACCGACACCCCATCCCGATTACAACGGGCGCAAAGAAGTATAACTTCAAAAATATCTAGTATTATAGGTTGAGCATTTTCCAATCTTAATTTTCCCTTTTCGTTGAACAACATCTGAATAATACAAAATATGTTTGCCACACAAAAGTAAAAACTGAACTTGAACAGTTATTTATTACATTACCCAACTAAAAGAATAATTCGCTTTTACTTTTATGTTTTCAAATCTTTTAACCCCAGGAAAAATGTTTCCTTTTAAAGTACGAAATTATCAAAACGAGTGTAATGGAAACCAACAGTTCAACGCGACGCGACGCCGACGCCTTGTAATTCTTCCAAAGTTGATTACGACCGTTCTCACTTTCTGCCCTTAAAAAAGAATAAATTATGCGCACAACCTTATTAAGTTATTCGCGGAAGGGTGAAGCAGGGACATTCTCGGCGCATAGCCTGCATTCCTCGACGTAATCATGAGACCGCCCTCACTAAAACACTTAAACAACCCCATTTATTACCCTGTGCAAACTGTAATATCTTGGAAAAATTAAATTACGCTTAATTATGGCGGCAGAATGTTTTATCATCCCTTTTTAAACTCGTACTTAAGCCGTAATAAGGAGGCTTCGTAATGAATTTTAAACGTTTCTCGGGGTTTTTTTGTTACCTCCCCAGCGGACTACTATGGATGACTGTAAATTTGTAAACTAATTACACTGAATCGGGTTGAAAACTTTCGTCGTCGAAAGAGACTCAAAGATCTACATTCGATTGGCAAATTTTGCAGATACAATCTTGTAGTTGTCCATGGAACGTGTAATCTATAATTCGTAGGTGGCAGAAATGGAATTATCAATCTTTCTTACAGACTTTTGCTTGTATAAATAAAACGAACAACGCTATTTTCAGTTGAATTTCTTGAAAACAGGAATACATTTGGACGGCTTTTGAGCGAATTTCCATTAAAAGATTTCCATTGAAGATAGCCGCGACTCTAATGGTGAGCAGGGACGTCGTTGTACGTTGGGAAAAGGAGGGGCGTTGCCCCCGATAGTTTTAAAATCCAAAAGTTCGGAAATTTGAGATTTCGAAAAAAGTTGGGTTTTTGATATTGGGACTAAATCGCAATCAACAGCTCCAACTTTGGGTTTGGAATTCGAAAGTTTTTGTTGTTAATTCACAAGTAACAAGTCATAATTTCCAATACAAAAATGTTGGGCGAATCAAAATATTCGTGGACCAAATAAATGCATCGTCTTCTTGGAAATGATGTTCTGGGAAATTTAGTTCCAAACTCGTTATCGTGGCAACACTGACTGTCACCGTCTCACCATGCCGTGCACTGTGCTAGTCGCCATACCAGTGTTGCCAGATTGGGGTTTTCCAAAACGAGGAAACTTTTAAGTTTGAGGAGAATATTGGTGATAAGAAAATGGTGTTGAAAAGTACGGGGATTTATTTCAATAGTGTTATGAACATGTTGAAATTTTCGTAAAAAAATTTAAACTATTAAATTATCGGTACTCAATATAGCACGTGCACTGTTAAAAACCCTACTTAGAGAAATCTTAGGGAGGTTTGGGAGGGTCAAAGTTACTAAATCACGATTCCTCCGAAACTACCAAACGGATTCGAACGAAATTTGGTATGTAGCTTCTTCTAGGGCCATAAGTGCTAAGAAAAGATTTCAAAAAATTCGAAATCTTAGGGGGGTCTGGGGGTCAAAATTACTAAATCACGATTTCTCCAAAACTACCAACCGGATTGGAACGAAATTTGGTATGTAGCTTCCTTTAGGGCCATATTTGCTAACTAAGAAAAGTTTCCAAAACATTCGAAATTTTAGGGGGGGGGGGGTTTGTGGGGGACAAAGTTACTAAATCACGATTTATCTAAAACTACTGAACGGATTGGAATGAAATTTTGTATGTAGCTTCATCCTAGGCCCGTAGGTGGTGGCTAAGAAAGGGTGTCAAAAAATTTGAAATCTTATGGGGGGTTTGGGTCGATCAAATTTACTAAATCACGATTTCTCTAAAACTACTGAACGGATTGGAACGAAATTTGGGTATCCCCATCTCCACTGGGGTTTATTCAACACAACATAACCCAGAGCCATCTTCTGCACGTTGGAACCCACACCACAGAAGATGGGAAATATGGTAAAAATTATAGGAAAATTTTAGATTTTGCCCCTCCCCCCCCCAATAATTTGTTGTAGAAACGTCCCTGATGGTGAGTAGTAGATGAGGTCCGGAGTAGTAAATGAGCACCGATCATGGTTTCCAGAACTCGTTTTGAGGTACCATTAAAAATTGTATATCCATGTGTTCGCACTCTAACGGTCGCATTTTACGTACGATTGGGTACAAATTTGGCCCTGGAATGAAACTTTTTGGGTTTATCTAAAAAAAAATTATATACCAGATTATTCTGAACATTTTATTTTTTTACACAACTTATAGCTCGTCTGGTTCGTTCAAAATCGATGTAAACGTAAAAAAGCATAACGGTCAAATCAATATGGGAGAAGGGCAACTTCAGATCCGAAGACTACGAATAGTAAGCAAATTCGCAAAGCTTGTTTGTTTCCCTGCTTATATAATATTATAATATACTAATATAATATGGATGTGTGTTACATGTATCTAATATTTTCCATGGTATGTCCTACTTTTGCAATTCTAAATAACCACCTCCTATGCTAGCCCAAGAGTATTGGGAAGGTATAAAGTTTCAACTGGGAGTTATGTGGTACCGTTTATTAATCACTTCTCTGTAGAAATGAAAAGTTTCCGAAGTAATAAATTTTGTACACTTTGCGTAGCTTCCTTCATCAAAATGTAAATTCTGTCAGAACGTCTATAAATGATGTTACAGATCCCTCACTCTGGTAATGTGTCCGAGAGGGGAAGTAAAGAGGGGCCCCCACTCTTTGTTTGTTGTGTCCAACTGGATCAGTACTACCTCAATACAAATAAACGGTACCAGAAACTGGCACATACGTTCTCACAAACATATTTAAATTACTAAACAGATTCACTGTGACTTGTAGGGTGGGGTTTGAGAGGTGAATGTTTCATTAGAGTTGGAGATTAACTAATAAATATTATTATTATTATCTAGAGAGAAAACTATTCGATCGATTTCGAACAAATTTGCACCAAACACGTCAATTAGGTCTTTATAGATGCACGTGAAAAGGTTTTGAAATTTTTTGAAAAACAACCCCCTTAATGGCCAAAAACCCAAAAAAAATCAGTTATTATTATTATTATTATTAGCTAAACGAGAATTGTTAGAATGATGCGGTTTTTTGCATATGGTGGGGTACATTAAAGGCTACTAATAAGTCAAATTTTATCAAAACCGTTAGAGCCGTTTTTTTTATAAAAAAAATAATAACTGTTATTTGGGAGTTTTTTGGCCAAAAAGGGGGTTGTTTTTCAAAAATTTTCAAAAACCTTTTTTCGTGCATCTATACAGGGCCTACTTGACATGTCTGGTGCAAATTTGGTTGAAATCGATCGAATAGGTTTCTCTCTAGCTTTCTATACATACAGACATACAGACATACATACATACATACATACAGACATACAGACAGACATTTTGTAAAAACCACTTTTTTGGACTCAGGGGGTACCAAAACGGATATTTCCACAAAAATCTCAACATCGATTTTTTTTGCGATCACTATACTTTCTCTATACTATAGTATAGTGAGAAAGTAAAAATAGGTTAAAGAATAAAACATATAAAGTTAACTTTGTAAATTTGCTAACTCACGACAGCGTTCAGCAGCACGGTCGAATTAAGTTCTATTCAAATCATCGGCCTTATCGATTTTAATTTTTAAACTGCCTTAAAATGATACATTGTTAATGTGTTCTTCCTTGTGAATCTCTTCAAGGGATGAACTTGCAAAGCTAAACACTAGAAAAACTGTGAACGTTTAAAAATGATTTCTGCAGTTTAATCAGGCATAATGGAAGAAGTTGAACTGTAGAAACATTCTATTGGTTAACATGGCCATATTTTGAGCGTAGCACTTTTAAGGGCTAACAGTTTTTTAATGGGCTTGCTTTTTACTTTCTCACTGTACTATAGTATAGAAAAAGTATAGTGATAGCAAAAAAAATCGATATTGTGATTTCTGTGCAAATATCCGTTTTGGGACCCCCTGAGAAAAAAAGTGCTTTTTACATACATGTCTGTCTGTATGGATACAAAGCTAGGGAGAAAACTATTAGATCGATTTCGAAAACAATATTTTATTACTAAATATTTTATTAATTAAGAAACGGTAAATTTTAATTGTTATCAGCCTCCGTGGCGCAATGGCTAGCGCGTTCGGCTGTTAACCGAAAGGTTGGTGGTTCGAGCCCACCCGGGGGCGAATGTTTTTGGGAAAAAACCGCTGAACTCATTTTTTAAAATATATACTAAATTTTTTTCTTGGTTTTGTCATGGTACTAAATTAATTATACTCAAGATTTTATTCCTTCTAATTTCTCTGACATTCTTGCGAAAAACATGGCCTTGTTAGAATGCCAGAAAGTGTTGACTATTAATAGTTTTCCATAAAATACTAGTCCGCGTGTATTCAAGAGAAAGTAGTACTAGTGTACTTGGATGAGGATATGTTCTATGTAGAAAATGTTATAGCTTTAGTATTTAATTAAGGTTTAGTTGAACATATCCGCTACAAATTGTATTTTCTCACTATACTATAGTATAGAGAAAGTGTAGGCCTATAGTGATCGTAAAAAATTCAATGTTGAAATTTTTGTGGAAATATCCGTTTTGGGACCACCTGAGTAAAAAAAAAAAAAAACGGTTTTTACAAAATGTCTGTCTGTATATCTGTATGTCTGTCTATCTGTATGTCTATCTGTCTGTATGTATACAAAGCTAAAGAGAAAACTATTCGATCGATTTCAAACAAATTTGCACCAAACATGTCAATTAAGCCTGTATGCAAGAAAAAAGGTTTTGAAAATTTTTGAAAAACAACCCCCTTTTTGGAAAAAACCCTAAAAAATCAGTTATTATTTTTACTTTCTCACTATACTATAGTATAGAGAAAGTATTGTGATCGCAAAAAAATCGATTTTGAGATTTTTTGTGGAAATATCCATTTTGGGACCCTTTGAGTGCAAAAAATTGGTTTTTACAAAATGTCTGTCTGTATGAATACAAAGCTAGAGCGAAAACTATGCGATCGATTTCAAAGAAATTTGCACCAGACATGTCAAGTAGGCCTGTATAGATGCACAAAAACAGTTTTTTAACATTTTGAAAAACAACCCCCTTTTTGGTAAAAAAAACCCAAAAAATCATCAGATATTATTTTTTTATAAAAAAAACGGCTATAATGATTTTGATAAAATTTAGCTTATTTGTAGCCCTTAATGTTCCCTACCATATGCAAAAAACAGCATCTTTCTAAAAATTCTCGTTTAGCTAATAATAATAATAATAACTGATTTTTTGGGTTTTTTGGCCGAAAAGGGGGTTGTTTTTCAAAATAAAAAATAATCTTTTTCCTGCATCTATACTGGCCTAGTTGACATGTTTGGTGCAAATTTGTGCGAAATCGATCGAATAGTTTTCTCATTCAGCTAATAATAATAATATTTATTAGTTACACTCCTACTTTAATACAATTATGAAGGCACAGTGAATCTGTTCAATAACTTAAATATGTTTGTGAGAAAGTACGTGTTTTTTTGTTTTTTTTAACGTTTTGCTGTTTTGCACTTTAAGGCTAATGAAGACGGGACCTACAGTTTTATGGAATCCGAACCGCAGCCAATGATGTCTGTTAAGAAACCATTTAAAAAATTATTCGGGGTCAATGGGAATTGAACCCGGAGACAGTACGTGAAAGTTTCTGGTACCGTTTATTACTTTTATGTTTTTGATGTATTTTTTTTTAAACAATGGAATAGGCTTCATTCGCTACTTTCTAGCTGGCAGTAAAATAAATACTATACAATTTTTTTTTAATAATAATAAAAACCAGCCCTGAATCGAAAACTTTTTAAAAAGATAAGTTTATTTTTATTACACGAGATTCAACAATTATATTTATAGAGGTAAATGATTTAGCTCTACTCAAAACTGTTTATTAAACACCAGACCAGTGAAAATATCAGGACGAGGGAACGGTACGAAGTACCAGTAAAAATTTAATTATTTCCAGCCTATAAACTAAATACAGTTAACGCATTAACAATGATTTTATTACACACAATTACAGCTGTTAAACTGTGTGCATTCCTCGTGCAGATTGGGTTTCCACAAGGATCCGATCTGGCGGTGCTACTTAATTTGCATTCAAGATACTCGTGGAACTAACAATCATCGTTATTTACGATACACACAGTGCTATGCCACTCCTTGGTGCCTCTAATTAGGTTTACCGATTATTTATCAATATCTGAATACACGATTGTATGACTCTTCCTGGATATGTGTAGAAACATACAGATAAAACTTAAACAATCGTTTAAAAATGAACTGAACGGTGATTAAAATAACTGATATTTTTAGGCGTATTATCGGGAAGTGTTCACCGGGATCAGGTAACGTTAAAAAAAGTGTAAAGATATAAAATAAGACGTAAACCTAATCTAAAACTGAATACAAGAAATTTGGATTTGTGTTTGATTGAATTTCAAACATAACTTTTAAATAATTGGTTATTCCTACATATTCTACTAACTACACTTTCTAACTGTCCACTCGTCTCAAAAAGAAACAGCTTAGGCATTTCATTTCAACTGAAACCCCACAATTTGCATCGACAGAATCTAAGGTTTTTTGCAATTGAACTGCCTCAAATGGAATATTTTGGGGTTGAGGCTTGTTCTGGAAGAATTTCAAAATGTAAATACAGGTTGAGTGGTGCATCATTTTAAGTGGTTCTTAAAAATAAACTTATAGACCGAATTGTTGACTCACCATTTCAAGATGGCTACCCTGAATTTTGGTATTTGCATATTTATTTACCATTACTGAACGGTTTTACTCGCAGAACTTAAAAGTTAACCAAACTTTGCTAATTACATACCCTTCCTCCAGCCGCGGCTCACGCGCTGCTTCATTCAGCTCGCAGAGAAAATACTCGCCTCGCGAGTTTGCACCTCGACCTTGCGTCCTCGGGAAATGCACTGCTTCTTCTCGCTCGTAGTAAAGAAACTCGCTTTGCGAGTTTTCACCTTACCTTGCTGCCTCGGGCAATACACTGCTCCTTCTCGCTCGTAGTAAACTCGCTTCACGAGAATGCACCACGACCTTGCGTCCTCGGGAAATGCACTGCTTCTTCTCGCTCGTAATAGAGAAACTCGCTTTGCGAGTTTGCACCTTACCTTGCTGCCTCGGGCAATGCACTGCTCCTTCTCGCTCGTAGTAAACTCGCTTCACGAGTTTGCACCACGACCTTGCGTCCTCGGGAAATGCACTGCTTCTTCTCGCTCGTAATAGAGAAACTCGCTTTGCGAGTTTGCACCTCACCTTGCTGCCTCGGGCAATGCACTGCTCCTTCTCACTCGTAGTAAACTCGCTTTGCGAGTTTGCACCTTACCTTGCTGCCTCGGGCAATGCACTGCTCCTTCTCACTCGTAGTAAACTCGCTTCACGAGTTTGCACCTCACCTTGCTGCCTCGGGCAATGCACTGCTCCTTCTCGCTCGTAGTAAACTCGCTTGGCGAGTTTGCACCTTACCTTGCTGCCTCGGGCAATGCACTGCTCCTTCTCGCTCGTAGTAAACTCGCTTGGCGAGTTTGCACCTTACCTTGCTGCCTCGGGCAATGCACTGCTCCTTCTCGCTCGTAGTAAAATCGCTTTGCGAGTTTGCCCCTCACCTTGCTGCCTCGGGCACACGTGAGTTTAAACTCTTGCTTTTATTTCAGTTTACGTTTAGATGGATTTCACGGAAATGAGACGAGCTATAAGGTCGTGTACAAAACAAAATGTGCAGAATAATCTCCTATGTGTATGTTTTAGACGAAACCATAAAACAGTTTCGTTTTAGGACCAAATTCGAGTCAAATCGGACGGAAAATGCTGCCATTAGAGTGCGAACACATATGCATATGTACAGAGTGGCTGGTGATATAAGTGTTAAAACAATTTTTGTGATAGACTACTTCAGCCCCCATTTTGAAACGCATGATTGGATATAATCGCAATTTTTTTCAAATAGACAATTGTTACGTTTGGTTAAACTTCATACCAAGTTTGAACTCAATCGGTCAAACATTTCTCCAGATATGATCTATTTTGTAAAAAAAAACGAAATGGTGGATATCTGGAAAACGAAACTTTTCCGTGCCTATGTTCATATGAACAATTTTGCTTTTTTTTACGTCCCCTATCATTTGAAGTTAAGCCAACCTCTCGAGAATGAGAGAGTAATATTCACCCCTATATCTTTTGAAAAGATTATTGTAATTCTTTAAATTTAGCAGGTAACATCATATAGTGGTCCTCAATTTATGTTTATAATTTCATAAAATTATCATAAAGAAGAGTGAAGTTACAAATGACATCGTGTAGTATACACACTGGGTTAGGCCGGAACTTGCTCTGGCGCACTGACTGGTCAGTTTACATCACATTATGAACTAAAGAGACTATTTGTTAAGTTTCTATCTATATAATAATATTTTCACTTTCGAATGGATTGAAAGTTAAACTGGACAAGGCTAAAAACCTACTTAGTATTCTGTTCACAAGACGAGGCTAATTAAGTTCTATCCATGATAGTGGTACAGGATCGAAGAATACAGAAAAGGAGACGTGCAAAACTAAAACAGAACAGGTCTCGGGTTGGCTGAGGTAGACTCGTGCAATCACGGATTGATCAGTTCTTGCAGGGGAGAGAGGCAATCCATCATGAGGGTGGAACCCACCCCCTTGTTTTTTCCACCCGTATGTTGATTTTTCCTCAGTTTCTTTGCGTTTTCTTTCTTTGTGTAAGATTCGTTCCGGTACAGATTTTGCGCAGTTTATGTGTGTTAGAGCGTATGTGGCCCCCACCTCTAGTTAGGCCAACCCTCCACCGCCATTTTTACCATATCCACCCTCACATATGATTAAACGTACTTACGATAAATCATCGCGATATGATTAAATCGCGAAATTTATTTAAATAAAATGTAATCCATTAAAATTGTAGCAAAATATTTTCGAATACCTTTTCTTGTCAGAAATGGTGCAGTTAAATTAATAAATTAATGCATTAATGTGTTTTTTTATATATATAAAACGGGCATTTTTAATAGTTTAGGAGGCATAGAGTAGAAAGAAGCGAGTAAGTTTTGTAATATCCCAGCATAATTTTGGATATGAAACATTTAGAGAAATGTAGGGTTAGGTGAAACCGTAGGCCTACATTTTAAAACAAATTTCTTCAGATTTAAAATTTCTTTTAGTTGATAGTAAGATATAAAGAAGCGATAATAGCTTACAAAATAATTAAGAAAATGTGTTATTCATTTAGAACAGGTACTGCTTCTTCTTTAGATTAGAAGAAAAATATATAACTTTTTTAAACATCTTAATCCTATAGGAATATTACTTATTAGCTTCCGACATTAAAACATTATATAATAATACTAGATCCGCTCCTAGGTTTTGAGAATTCGTTTTGATCGAAGTTGTAAACATAACCTTCAAGTATAATCTATGCTGGAATTTGTGATGAATTGCAGCTAATCAGCTGTTATTTGTTTCAATCTGTGTTTATTGTTTCCAGCTGTTATGCACGCTTAGTAAAGTAACACGTGACATCAAAATTATACTGATTTTATATTCCTGAATTATCATAAAAGGAAAACAACGATTAAATAATCATAGATTTTTGATAAACTGAAAACATATTCAGTCGCCTTGTTGCTTTGAGAAAATCTTCCTGCAAAATTGTATCTTTCTATTATTATTGTTTTTACGTCTAGAGAACATTAAAACTGATGGAGTAGATGTAACTGTTTGTTTTCCCGTTTGTCCGACTTTCTTAGCTTCGTATGTTCTTTGCTTGACGCGTTTCAGCTAGACCCTATCATCAGAAGCGTATTGTCAATTATCGTTTCAACTGAAGCTACACAATTTAGCACCTAAATAATCAAAGGAAAATATTTTTTTCTTCAAATCCCAGTGTCTCAAATGGCATATTTTGCAAGGTGGCAATGGACGAAGTTGAAAGAACTTTAAAAGTGAACATTTTGAAAACTTTTTTTAATACTTTCTCTATTTTTACGGTGACGGACGGCCCTCGAAGTTTAAAATTTGGATTTTGTTTATGAATATAATGGGAATTGGCTTCAAATGAAAATACACAATTTAGTACCTAAAGGTTAACAAAATAAATTTGTTGATATCCCAATGCCTTATAAGTCATATATTTTGAAAAAATTCGAAAGCCCTGTAAATGCATTTTATACGTGAATACCCTTCCGAAACAATATCCAACAAGGGCCTTTTTTTTCAATTCCTTTTTAAGGAATGTATATATATTTCTTAAAATTACCAAAGTCCTAAAAGTTTTTTTTTGTTGTAAAAATTCGAAAGCTTTTTAAATCTAATTTATAAGAGAATACTCTTCCTTACACCCTTTCAAAAAATATCCAGCTTGGGCCCTTTCACAGTTGTACAGCAGTTGTCAACCAGAACCCCATAGTTAAAGACCTAAAGAATCGAAGTAATATATATTGTTTTCAAATACCAATGGCCCAAAAAGCTTATTTCGTTATCAGAGGTCGGTTTTAAAGAAATTCGAAAGAACTTTAAATGCCCTTGTTAGTGAATATTTTGAAAAAAGCTTTGACTTACTCTTTCTCTTCTCAAGATCGCAGATTCAAAAGCTCAAAACTTTTTGTTTTTTACTTGCATTCAGTATAGCTGAGCGTTTTTATTCTCAACATTAAGCATTTTACCAACCATCGCCAATACACTTCCAGACAGTGTCCAACTTGGGCCTTTTTCAAAGCTGTACATCAGTTGCCAACCAAAGCCCCACCTAAAGAATCAAAGGAATATAATTTTTTTTCAAAAACTGTCCCAAAAGGCGTATTTCGTTAGGAAGTGGTAGGTTCTGAAGAAATTTTTAAAGAACTTTAAATTCCTTGCTAAGCGAATATTTTGAAAACACTTTGACTTACTTTTACCCTTTCAAGAAGACGTTCTAAAAGCTCATAACGTTGGTTTTGTACTTGAATTAAGTATAGCTGAGCTGTTTTATTCTCAAGAGCAAACATTTTGCCAACCTTCGTTAATACCCTTCTACACAGTATCCAACTTAGGCCCTTGTGTAGAATTTCTATGAAATAAAAATCTCCTAATGGCAAAGTAGGAGGGTCATCAAATCAAAATCCTTTCAAAGCTAAATCTTTAAATGTTGGTCGTATATCCAACAATTTCAAAATGTCGGAAAAGTTTTGTGAAGTACCAAATAAATATTAACACTTAATGATTAACATAATATCACGTTGTTCAGAAAATGTATTGTTTGCTATGGTTTCATTTCAATAGATAGACAGATGTTTTATGTTCCATGCAACAATGCAACATTAATAACTCTGCGTGTACAAACACAACACAACTCTCTGTAAACAAAACGACAGACAATTCACAACTACTTCTGTATAAAATTGCACTCCTTAACTTATATAAAATTCAAACACTTGCTCTTATTTTAGCATGGAAAATTAGGTCAGAAGAAAGGAAAGAACAAACTCTTTCCCATGTACCATCTATACTTGAAAAATAAATTTTACTTTTACGTATTTTATCAATAATAACATAGAAAACATACAAATAAACCTTCTGTGTTAAAATGAATAATTAATGCACAAATTGATCTACCTTATTTCAACTTACAATTCTACATATATATCACTATAAACTTTATCTTCTAGTCCTCATAATCTTAACTTAAACAAAATCACACAATTTCTACGCAATCATAAACAGCCACTTTTATTAAAAAAAATTCAATACCATTTATCTGAACTAGCCATTATTTTACTAATTTTGCGAACTGAATACACGTACCAAGCAACAGGATTTCCTTTGGTAAGAGGTTGAACACTTTAGCCCCTCTATATAGATAATAATTGTTGAACGCGGTTAGTTTTGTTTTAGGCAGAGTGTTAACAATTTTACGTTTAGGATATCTTTGGGATTTGTAATCACGGTTTATTGTTCCATTTGCTTTGTAGAACTCTGCAAGTACCTTGTAAACTACGAATATCTGAGAGGGAGTATAGGAAATGATCCAAATAGCTGGAGCCAATTAAACCTTTTTATTTTTAAAAGACATTACCCTTGTAATATGTTTCTGTATAAATTGAACATAGGAACTCTAAACTATTTTAATGGTGATGAAAATATCTACTAATCCAAAAACTGTTACTAATTATTTTGAATGTATATTCTTGCCGTAATCGTGTGGCAAATACCATTCTAAATATAAAAATAATAAACGGTACCAGGAACTGGCACATACTTTCTCACAAACATATTTAAATTACTAAACAGATTCACTGTGACCTCATAATTGTAGTTGGGGCAGGAGAGGTGATTTATTAAACTAGGAGATAACTAATAAATATTATTATTACTATCATCTAGAGAGAAAACTATTCGATCGATTTCACACAAATTCGCACCAAACACGTCAATTAGGCCTGTATAGATGCATGAAAAAAGGTTTTGACAAATTTTAAAAACAACCCCCTTTATGGCAAAAAAAAACCCCAAAAATCAGTTATTATTATTTGCTAAACGAGAATTTTTAGAAAGATAAGGTTTTTTGCATATGATAGGGTACATTAAAGGCTACAAATGAGCCAAATTTTATCAATATCGTTAGAGCCGTTTTTTTTATAAAAAAAATAATAACTAATTTTTTTAAGGGGTTTTTTGCCAAAAAGGGGGTTGTTTTTCAAAAAATTTCGAAACAGTTTTTCGTGCATCTATGCAGGCCTATTTGACATGTCTGGTGCAATTACTGGACATACATATACACACATTTTGTAAAAACCACATTTTTGGACTCAGGGGGTCCCAAAACGGATATTTCCAAAAAAATCTCAACATCGATTTTTTGTGTGATCACTATACTTTCTCTATACTATAGTATAGTGAGAAAGTAATATATAGCAAATGCCATTCAATATATAAAAACAATATAGCAAATTTCATTCCAAATATAGAAACAATATGGCAAATGCCATTCCAAATATAAAAAGAATATGGCAAATGCCATTCCAAATATAAAAACAGTATGACAAATGCCACTCCATATATAAAAAGAATATGGCAAATGCCATTCCAAATATAAAAACAATATGACAA
Organism: Philaenus spumarius; assembly: GCA_018207615.1. Lineage (NCBI taxonomy): Eukaryota > Metazoa > Arthropoda > Insecta > Hemiptera > Aphrophoridae > Philaenus > Philaenus spumarius. Next base: position 14,564 of record JAGFPH010020063.1, read on the forward strand.
ATGCCATTCCAAATATAAA
>JAGFPH010020067.1:0-14579 GCA_018207615.1 Philaenus spumarius
TGACATGCAATAAAGAAGATATTAATATCAGACATGGTATCAGGAAGACATGGTATCAGGAAGGTAAACTTGTGTCAATAATTTGAGGTAGAGGGCTGTCAAAATATTTATTTATAGATCCTCTTACTATAAAATGCGTTATTATTTCACTCTTCGCTGGTATAAGTATGTCATTTTTACAAAAAAGATTGTAATCACGTTTTCCTGCGTTTATGTTATCAAAATTTTTATGTTGATTTCTAATAAAGTCCAAATGTTCCTTTTGTAAAGTTAAAATTTCTACTTTTGATGGTTTAGTACTCTTGGGTAATAATTTGGTTTTTGTTTTGAGATTTTGTTTAAATTTATTTCCCTGCGTTGGTTGTGAACTAATTTGACTTTTTGCTGAGGATGTAAATTGTTTTTCCGAAATTTCTGATTTATTTTGACACATACTATAATATAATTTTTCAAATCCCATCATTTTTATAGCAGTATTATTTATTATGACTGTGTTATTATTGAGATTAATTATTACTTTATTAGACTTTAACACGTCATTCCCTATGATTGCTGAATATTCTAAAGGCAATTTACAAATGTGAAATTTTACTTTTATAAATTTATCTTTGTTATAAAAAACTTCAGTCAACTGTGTGCCTATGATTTCTAACGTATTTCCCGTCACACCTGCTACTATAATATCATCATTTTTAGAAATTTTAGTTGCTACATCCAAATTTAGAAGACTGATTTCCGCTCCGGTGTCTACCAAAATCCTTCCCCATCTTCCATTTATTTTCGCTAAAATTGAGACTTCATTATTCCTATATATTCCTTCCGATCTATTTATAGGTACTATTTTGTGCGCCGAACTCTTAAAATTATTTATTGTTGTTGGTGGGGGTGAGCGACGACGCTCTGCCTCACCCCAGTTGAGTTTAAATGTTGATTTACTTGATTTTGCGCCCCTCCATTGTTCTGAAATGGTGGCCTACTTCCCTGAAATCCTCTGTAGGCGTTAAAAGTGCCTCTATTATTAAAACCTCCTCTCATGTAATTTTGTCCTCTTTTCATATTGTTAAAATGTCCATTATTGTTATAATTTTGTGGTCTAAATTGTTGACCCTGTACGTACTGTCCTCTAAAATTTCCACTTCCCCTGAGTGTATTTCCCCTGAAATTATTACTGTATTGTTGTTGGGGTGGTGGTTGAAACCGCGGTGCCTGTCTTGCTTCGTATCCTCCCTGTGTCTCAAAACCCCTATAATTTTGCCTTTCAAATCTACATTCCCTATATGTGTGTCCTTTTTTATTACAGTTATTGCAAAATTTTGTGTTTTGATATGCTACATCCCCTCCATTATTTCCTTGTGCCGTAGTTCCTACTGTTTTTACTTCTACTCCCTTATCCCTTACGAATTGTTTTAGCTCTTAAATTTCTATTGCCATGTCTATTGCTTCCTCAAAAGATGTTGGGTTTTTCTCTTTTGTTAAACTAGCTATTTCTCCCCTTAATCCTTTCAAAAAAACTGTCATTCCGCTTAAATCGGCCTTCTTTTCCGCGTATTTACTTACTGTTTCGTTGTTTCTACGTTTTTCTAACATTAACCTATCATTCAATTTTTTTACTCTATTCCCAAAATCATTTACTGTTTCATATTTATTTTGTGTTAAGATATCTAATTGATCTCTATAATACAAGTCGGGTTTTTTTTTGAGAATTTTTCTGTCAGCGCACCTGCCAATTCATTAAATGTAGTTGCGTTTATACATCCCTCATCGTTTTGAACAAATTCTCGCGCTGTGCCTACTAATTTAAATTTTAAAATTTTTATCCTTCTTTTGATATCCCAGTTACGGATGTCCGCCGCGTTTTCTATTGTTTGTAAAAAATCTATGATTGACTCTCCTGGTTTATCCCCGGAGAAAGTTTGTAATCCTGACACCAATTCCAAATGCACGTCCCATAAATGTCCTGTTTCGTTTACTAATCTAGAAACTTCCATATCATTGTTTTCTACTACCGCTACCCTTTCTTGTAGTGTATTATTAATGTTGACCGTTTGTCTCAATTCCTCCCTTAATGTTTCGTTCATCTCTCTTGCTTCCCTACATCTTAGATTTAACAAATCAAACGCCTCCTGCACTGAGTAGTCTTGGCCGTCTATATTAGCCGCCATGTTTTTAAGATTTATTTTTAAATTATATCCCCAAAAATTTTAATAATATTATAATGATTAATTGTTTATTATATATTTATTTAATGAATTAATTATTGACATTTTTTCAATACATTTTAAATACACTTAATTCAAGTGTAACTCTCTGAATACACTTATTTAATATTAAGCAATGACGCGCCTGTCCTATCATTCAGTATAATTTTCCGCGTAATATCAATTGCAATTATTCTTATATCTAAACTTAATCCTAATTAAAATATTTACTAACGTAAACTTTAGGATTTGTCCAGTAATATTGGTTATTACTAACCAAACTATGCCTTTCCTTCTATACGCAGTTTTTAAATAAATAAGTTGAGACCTTGTGACCTAATATTTCAATTTCTTTATAGAAAAATTTACATTTTTTTGTGTTTAATTTTAAATTTGCTATGTCTAATTCATTTAAAATGGCTTCTAGGTTAATTAGTTTATCTTCAAATGTTGGTGCAAATACGATCGTATCATCCAAATAATGTAGTTTTATAGTTTATTAGTGTTGTCATTACTTTCCTGATATTATTATTATTAGATATTATGTGAGCGTTTACGTCTCTAAGTACTGTCAGTTGTTCGTCAAAACTGTGGTATATGTCTTCTGAAAAATCTGCAAGTCTACTCAATTTCCCGTCTATTGAATTTAAATCATCATTGTCCATTGTTCCAAACAATACCTTCAACATTTTTCCTCCTGCATTTAAAATTCCCCTTTTGGTTCCTTGTACTGGAATCATTGCAATTACCCCTTCTACTTCAGATAAATACCCTTGCAAGTTACTTTTAATTATTTCAAATTCATCTCTGTACTGTGTAAATAAGTTATGTTTCTCAATTGTGTTATTATTTGCTTTTGTCAAGGTATTATTTGTCAATTTATTCAAAAATAATTCTTCAGTTATTACTGCTTCGTTTAAACCTACGCTCTCATCAACCAATTTTGAAATATTATATTCTAATATTATTGTCCATTCTGATTTTGTTAATAAAATATCTGTTAATCTTTCAAACACAATACCCTTAGCGTATTGTGAAGTTACTTTAGTATTTACTAATATCATAACCCATAAAATATTTTTCATTATTCCCATTGTTATTTATTTATATAAAAGCTATAATATAAGATTGAAATGCTTACAGAATTCTCAGTATGAAGCGAAGTTTATTATTTCAAACTCTATGATGCACAGCGGTATCAGGTTACAACTACTTTGGTAATGCTACTGTAAAGTGCAAACTTCATGTTTGTTTGACTAGCTTTTCATTTTCTTACACGTGCAAAGTCCGTTCTTTAGAACTTACAGCTTGCTGATATTCCAAACTGTCAGCAGTTCAACTTCCTGTGACTTTATTCAACAATGATTAATTGTGACCTCATCTTATTCTGTAAACAGTTTCATGCTTACATTCTACGTTGCTAATATTCGATACTGAATAAATATGACAAACTTGTTAGTCATGCTTAATTTACAATAAAATTTCAAATTATGTAACTTATTCTATTGAAAAACTTATATTAATCTTGCTTGCTTGCCTCATGTTATTATTTATTTTTCAATGTTATTGTATATTATATTTAATTTTATCCTTTTTTATTCACCCCTTCTTTCTAAGGCTTTTCACTCTTTCGGCTCTTTTTCGAGGCAATCGCTCCGCCTTTTTCGTACTAATACTAGTGAAGTTTATAAAGACTCTAAAACTTTATATCAGCTGATAATAGAACCATTTAACGTACCGTATTTCGTATTATCGCCTACATCTCCCTTACAGTAAAAACTGTTTCATTCTTCTACTTGATTCATTTTTTATTTATCCTATGTATTACATAGCACCATAAACCCTTTTCCTCATACAGATCCATGTATACAATCTCTATCAGCTCTTACATAAGAACCCTTTTCTCAAAGACGTTTTTAACATCTTCCACCTATTTCTAACTTGCAATATTGTTATAATAAACACTTAGTATTACCTTGGGATATCTTAAGTTTTTATAAACCCCTAGGTGGACAATATTTTTCTCTCATTCACTTGAACACTTTTCCATTTTTTCATTTATTACATATACGCTTAATTGTCTTTTTATGAAAACACTTTTTCGTAGCACTTTATTATTAGCGTAGCACTGTTTCTATATAACACTATATGTCAATGTCTATATAGCCTTACTTAATTAACATTATTGACATAACCCTTTTTACAATTATTTTCTTCACCTTTTCTCACTAATCATATAGTTAATGAACTTTTTACTTACAAAATACCTAATATTTCTTGATATTTTCACGTTTTTAATTTTTCAAAAATATCGTTTACTCAAATACTGTTGTGATATTTTTTTTTTCCTTTTTGCTGTAGCTATCCTTTTTATTATTTATTATTTTTGCTTAAGCACAACTTCCGTTTTATTATATTTACTAACGTATTAAAAGTAATAAGGTTTTATTCCCTTCATTTTGAAGTTTACAAAACGACATTCATTATATAAACTTATTCCTATTATCGTATCATAATTATTTTTCATTCATACAATATCTCAAATATAAAAAAAACTTCTTTTTTTTTTCAAACTTTTTTTTTGTCTTATTTAAAGTTATTGTCTGGACTATACATAAATTCAAAGTAATTCATTGTCTTTGAAGTGTGAAAAATTAGGTGGACAGTTAGGTGGCAAAAGTACCAGAAATAAAGAAAAGGTACTAGTTCCCTTTTAATAAAGACAATGTTCAAATCTGTGTATATTCTCTCAAACAAATCAAATAACATTCATACCCTACAATATATATAAACTTATTAATACATTTTATTACATTTTATACCGTAGCATTTTTCATCTCCTTTTTACAAATTAACAACCTTATTTGTAATATTGCAAAATGTGTAAATAACTTCCTTTCTAATATTGAATTCGTCCTTTCCTCCATTTAATAACTCCTATTTTCACTTAACCTTTCTCAAGTACAGGCCTTCTTATTACTATGAATTATTTTATTTATTTAAAAAAAAAAAAAATGTTTTTGTCGTACAAAAAATTTTCCACCTACTTATTCATTATACATATTCACTTTCCCAGTCTTAATTGTAAACTATTTCCCAATCTCCGTAGCATGAAAAGGTTAGTATTTTATCATTTTTCCACTTAAGTTACATTTTATTCATGAGCAAAATTCGTTTCCATCTAAGTTCATAAAAAATGATCCTTTTTTCCGTTTTTATTGATTTTGTATTCAAGAAATATCCTGCATAAATTACGTTATTTCTCTAAATAATCGATAACCTACAAACATATATCCATTTTTGTTTCCCATGCAATCACAACATAATTTATTATTTTATTATTTTTTTATTATAAGTATTATGTTATAACCTTCCTTCTTCCATTACATCCAACACTTTTCAACTAAAATAAAATTATTTTCCTTTTTTTTTCAATCGTAGATACTTTTTTCCGTAGTTCCTTGACCCCTCTATTTTAGATTTTATAATCTCTTTGAAGTGTAATTATCCATCTTAAATCTTTTATTCGTAAAAATGTCTTATTTAAATTTTGAAAAACTTTTCTGTTTCATTTTCAACTATAAGAATTTACTTTGGTTCTCTTATTTATTTTATACATTTAAATGTTATAAGTTTTTCTGTCAGTTATACGTCTGTACTTTATTATTGTTAAATATTCCTCAAATTTTGTTTAAAATTTTTTTTTTAAATTTTCGTTATAGTTATTATTTTATAAATCTAATACTCAAATTGTCAACTTATATTACTTATAGCCTTTTTATTTACCCTTCTGGCATTAAACCCCTTCTTAGCCATTCTGGTCAAACTTATGGAACACTTATGCTACCGAAAAATTTACATCTCTACGTCTCCCACATAGGCTTTTGTCTAAAATCTACTTAATTCAACCCTAGACCCCACATGGCGATTCGAGCTGTGCAAAAACTTCGGCATCACTGTCCGTCGATGGATTATGGGCTATTTTTAGAAATTTTCAAAAATTGTCAATATTGATGTCAGTAAAAAAAAATTTTATTATGTTATTTTTTGCTTGTAAAAGAGTTTTAGTATACGTCTACATATTGTAATAGTACATCTCCATTATTTCTGATAAACTTTAAATACATATAAAGCAAACCTAATTCCTAATTCAAAACCTATAATAATAATAATATTGCAAGAAAAATTAATCTAAATTCCCGATCGAAACATCCGATAACATATTGAAATACAAAGAATGAACCATACAGAGCGATCTTGCGGATAATAACGGAACTAACACGCACGAATGCAACAGATATTTCAGAAGCCTTACGAAACGAAAGAAAACCAATAATATTTTTTGTTAACGAATATAAACTAATAACTTAACGTCATTTATATAAAGAGCATAAAATTCTGCAACTAAAATTACCAAATAGGCCAATTATAAGACATTCCACAATTTAAAATAAATTAATAACACATTCACCACGGCAATTTACACTGTAACAGCTGACGAATTTAATATAACAAAATCCGTAACTACGGTAACATTGTACTTAAATTGATACACACACAAATTAAAAAAATAAGTGGAAACAATTTCTAGATATTTATGTATAATAATAAAACCCATTTTGAAATCAAATCAAAATTTATTCTATAAATAAAATGACCAAGACTCAACTGACGGTAGACGGCCAAACAACAAGGAGAAGAAGAAACGAGTAAAAAAAACGACCAACCGGAACGCAGAATTTGCAACAAAGCCTAAATTAAAAACATCTGTAAAAAAAAGGGAGTTCGGAGAAAAAGCGATACCAGGAAGGTTACAAAAATTGTATTCTAAGGCTTGACGATAAGAAGAAACAAAGAAGAAGCGAAGAGAATACATCTTTTGAAGTTTTTAAAACAACTATCAAGACATCATCTACTGTGGTGAGAGAATAACAATTAGATTTTGAACTATTTGTGATAATGCCAGAATTTCATTAGTTTTTTTTTTATCTGCCTGACTATAACCTCACATTCTGAGAACATTTCATTATAAATATTCTAATTATTTTTCAGAACATTCTCAATATTTTAATTGTATTTTTTTGTATGTATTTGTTAAATATTTTGATTGAATATCGTGCCACGGACACCAGCCCCGAGATTAAAATTTTTCTTGTTAACGAGCCAATTTTAGGCCGTAAATGATTTATCTTTATTTGTTCAAATAGATAAGTATATCGTTATCAAATTAATAAATAATAATTCGTTTGTTCTTATTATTATTGCTTTTCATTTATTAAAAGTTAAGTTGAAGATAAATAAACAAAAGGAAGTTCAGTACAAAAAGTACAAATTATACATTTTTTTTTTTTTTTTTTTTAAGAAAAATCTTAAATTGGAAAACCACAAGGGAAACTATGGCGACAAAATTAATCACTGTCTTCTTGATCGGAAGAATGGTAGCAATCGTCGGCTAAAGGAACGTTACACCCGTTCTCTAAAATACTGAGAGCCTTTGAAACCATGTTGCTTTCTTCTTCGTCAAATTGGAATTTTGTTGCTTGTATGCTAAGAATGGCTTTCAGGTTGTCTGATATGATAGCAGACGATTTAGGATATTCAATGGTTGTCGGCAAGTCGATATTCTTGATTATGTTTGTCGCGTCTGCATGACACCGCTCTGATATCTCCTGTTCTATTTTTGTGTTAGTTCTGAATGTGCGGTTGCTCCTTTTTACATAGTTGAAGATTGTACGAGGGTTCTCAAGTTTATCAAGGACCATGGTTCCTGATTCCTTGGAAAAATGCACCTCTTCAATTTCTTCTTCCGTGAAAGGGTTTTCAGGGTTTCTAATTCGTAGCAGGTAGTTCTTCTCTTCATCTGTGATTGCGTTCCTTTCCCTCAGAGCAGTGTCATCTAGATGCGAATTCATACACGTCCATAGTGAAACACCTCCGTCGCAAATCGATAAAACTAGTTCTGACACGTCTCTCCTCTTGTTGTTATTTCTTGAAATCCTCCATAGTCTTCTCACCCCAGTAATCCCCAACCTCAACCTCGCCGATGCTCCCATCGGGTTTATAGTCAGCGTGGAAAGAGCTGTTGATGTCCCTTTTGCTATTGCATAGAAGTCGTCTGCTGGGTTCTTTCCTTGTGGTCTAATTGCTGAAGTCTCCACACCGAACTGGGAGACGAATCGATTGTCCATGTACCAGGATGTGTACTCGCCATATCCCTCCTTGAAAAAGAACGTCTTATCTGGGCTCAGATTTATTCCTAGTAGGCTGAGATTGTGTTTATTTTGCCTTATGCATTTCTGCAAGTTGATACTGTCATCCGCCAGATACACAGACATGGAGTCGTCACTCGATCTTAGGGTTACAGTCTTCATGTGTCTGTTGTCCATTCGGTGGTTCACTGCTAGCAGGCCCAGGGTAGTTGATCCGGCATTTAACATTCCCATCAGCATCCCTGGGCTGGCATTTAAGAATTCTTGGTCATCATCTAAGTGTCGCTCAATTTTCTCGAACCAAGTTAGAGTGGAATTAGACATCTTGGGTTTGTCTTCTGGACACCATCTTATGCGCGAGTAGAAATCCTTTCCCTCCACCTGAACTCCAGAACCCAGTTGGATCTGCTTAACAGACATGAAAAAGTTACGTAAAAAACGTGAGGTTTGAGTTCATGATAATTAAGGGAGGGGAACGCTAACAGGAATCACAGGCAGCACGCACGAGAGAGTCAGTCTGGTTTTGGAAATGATCGCGTACGCGTAGGCCCAAAGGGGGGGGGTTAGTCTTGCTTTGCCTCATGGCTAAATTATAAGTAGATTTAGGTTTAACTAGTTTAGGCGGCACCAACAGAGTAATGTTTGTTAACCTCTAATAAACACGCATTACTGAATACACTGAGTACCGATTCTTGAAGATCCTTCTCACACACCACCCTCCTGACAGCGTCCGGATCTCCGCAAGAGGGGTTAAGGACTTGGCCGACAACCGGCAGGACGTCGCTAAACCATAGTAGGACGATGGGAGCCTATATGGGAAGCGCCGCAACGTTACACATAAATTAGCCTCATTTCACAGCATTTTGAATCGTCTCATTAATGTTCCTATGAATAAATTTGACTTTCATCAGGAACTTAATAGCATTAAATTTATTGCCTCTACAAATGGTTATAATGGTCAATTAATTGAAAAAATGTTAAAAAACAAATTAAAAAAGAATGTGAAAAAACTTATATTCCCTAATAATTGTAAAAATGAAACCACAGAAAAATGGCGTAGAATCAATTACATCGGTAAAGTTAGTGTTACCGTAGGTAAATTATTAGAAAAGAAAAAGCATTGTAGCCTATTACAACAATAAATGTCTGAGAAATATTTTAAATAATTCCAAAGACAAAGTTAATAAATTATCAAAAAGTGGAGTGTACAAATAAGTTGCAAAATTTGTAATGCAGCTTATGTAGGGTAAACAGGTCGTAGTTTTAAAACTATATTAAGAGAACATAACAGAAGTTGGCGACTGGACTATTATGATTCTAGTTTTTCTAATCATTTGAAAACACATAACATTTTAGACTCTAATTTAATACAGATTTTAATGTACTTCATGTTAATTGTAAGGGTAATAAGTTAGATGCTTTGGAAATGTTAGAAATTAAAAGGTTAATTAATAAGGACGTAAGTTTAGTTTTAAATGAACAGATAGATTTAAGTAATTCGCCACTTCTACAACCGTTGTTATGGACCAGTTCGATTCCTCCCCCATCCCTAACCTAACGGTAGTTTGGCCTACCTGCACCCAACTGCTGTGTGTTGGATTTGTTTAGTCTTTAAGTTGCCTTCAACAATACCTTAAGCCCTATTTACACTGTCGTGGGGCCATGGCTGAAAATAGGCGTGGTGGTGAGACTTTGCTCAGAAGCGTGGCCACGGCTAGTGTAAACAAAGTAGACGTGGGAATAGCAGGCGTGGCAATCCAATACGCCTGTTCCCCACGTCTCGCGGAACAAACCAAACCATGTTTGGTTGCTACGCCTGTTGCAAGCGTGGCTCAGCCGTGGCGAACGATCAGTTCATTGTGAGTTTTCTTTAGAGGAACACGTATTATCGTTTCAAGGCGAATTCGAAGGTGTGTACGTCCGACACCGTGTCGAAAAAGTCTTTGAAAATGACCGAGGCCGAAACCGTGGTGAAAAAGTCTTTGAAAATGACCGAAGCCGAAACTGTGCGGATGCTAGAACTGTATCGAACTGAATCTTGCTTGTACGATATAAACATTGATAGTTACAGAAACCGTGATATGCGTGCTACTGCTGCGAAAAGAATTTCGGAGTTACTAAATATTGCTGGTTTTGGGCCTAATGAAATAATAAAAAAGTTTAAAAACCTAAGGAATGCCTACTCACAAGAAATTAAAAAAATTAAAGATAGTGAAGTGTCTGGTGCGGGTACTAGTGATGTGTACACACCAACTGTGTATTGGTTTGGAATAATGGACAGCTTCTTACGACCACACATAAATGCTCGCAATACAAAATCTAATATGGTAAGTAATTCTTTTATTACAACTGCAGTTAATTAATGTAGAACTTCATACATGGAATTAAAATAATTCAAATTTAAAGTGTACCAATACACAGCATTTTATAAACATTGTACATTAAAAAATAATGTATTTTACTTTAGAAGTAACTACAGTAAGATGTAACCTTTTAACAAAGGATTAAAACAACTTTTTTTTAACACATTTAATTTGATACAATGTCATGTGCTGTAAGTTACAATACAATCTGTAAAATGTGTAAAGTTAAATATTTTTAAACACAAATTTATACTAAACATTTTTGAATTTCCTGCCTTTTTTATAAGGTACACGTTCCACGACTGACCTATTCAAGGCCAACAGCTCGTCTTTGCCACCACACGGAGCCGTCATTGTTGAAATACTCTTTGTAACAGTCACGGACTTTTTCAGCTTTAGTACTGGAACGTTTGCTTGCTGTAGGTTGAAGGTTATGAATAGCACCTATAACGGATTCACGCCATGTTCCAGGAACTAATTCATAATTTTCATTCTCTCTGTCAACACAACTTGGGGTTAAATAATTAGCACTTTTATTTCTTAGCCAATTGTGAAGGGTACAGGCAGCTAACACAACATTGTCTATGGTGTCAAGAGAATTTAAAGCTATCGGCTTGGAAAATACCTGAAAACGGCTACACAATATCCCAAAGGCATTTTCAGACACCCTTCTTGCCCTGCTAAATCGGTAGTTGCATATCCTTTCTTCATCTGGTAAATATCGCTTCTGATAAGGTTTCATTAGGTATGTTTGTAGTGGAAATGCGTCATCGCCTACAATAACAGCTTTTGACGGTGAGTTAAGCAAGTTGTTTTTAAAAGCACGAGATAAAGACGATTTTTCCCACACACCACCATCATTGCACCGACCATTAGTGCCAACTTCAACGTAGATAAATCGATAGTCAGCATCAACTAATGCTAATAATATAATACTGTAAAAGTGTTTGTAGTTGTAGAATACTGATCCACTCTTAGCTGGTCTTCTTATTTGAACGTGTTTTCCGTCCACTGCTCCTATACATCCGGGGAAATCCCACCTCTCATGGAATCCTTGTTCCACTTTAAGCCACTCTTCTTTGTTTTCAGGCACCTGAAACGAACACGAAATGAATGTCCAATCGAGTAAAATTGATATAATTTTTTCTTTTTAGGTAATAAAAAATAAACTACAAGAGACAACAGAAGACACTGGCGAAATTGACGACAACGAAGACGACGTGGAGACTGAAGTACAAAACATAGACGATTCAATGGATACGAATAATGAAAGTCCGTCCATACTAGTGCCTACAATTACATCAGAGGTTTTTTCATCCGCTCCTACTTCTAAATCTAAAATTGTAGAGAAACGAAACGTTGGCATACCTAGGAAACGTGTTACAGAAACTATTGTTTCTCATCCTACTGATGGACCGTTCTCTTTTCTGGAAAATAAAAGAAAAAAGATACCTCCTAAAAGTGTAAAAAACCTTTCCTCGGACGATTCTCATTTAACGGCAGCGGTAAATAAGCTCAGTGAGATTTCTCAAACTGCAGCTGCCTTATGCACAGCCAAACCTCAGTACGATATATATGACAATTTTGGCAAATACATAGCAAGTGTGTTACGATCAATGGACAATCCGAAGAAAGCCATTCAAATTCAACAAAAGTTAACAAATGTCCTTATAAACAGTATGTATGGTGGTTCTGACAATGACAGCAATAGCTGTTTGTTATCCCGCACACCTTCTGCATATGATGACACTAGTAGACCTACTGTGTTAGATATGGATACCGACCAGACTTTCGTCGCTGATGAAGTCGAATACAACTTTTTGAAGTACTAACTTAAAATGAACAGTTTTGAACATTTCTTAAAAGGTTTTTCCCTTGGTTAACAAGTTTTTGTCTCAAGAATTTAACTATAACTACAAACAATTGTGTGTTAATAAATGTTTAAAAATTAATTCATTTTATTTCTTACCTTCAAATGATCTTTCAATGCAACAATAATTGCCTTCAAAGTAGGGTTCAGTAACTTGCATATTGTGCTCTTTGGTAACCTAAACAATAGCTCCAAACTGCCGAAACTATCTCCTGTTGCCAAATAGCGAAGGGTCACCTCTAGTTTCAATTTTGGTGGTACAGCCAGCCTTAACTGTGTATCTTCTTTAACTATGTTAGGATACACTTTTTCTAGTAAACGATCGAAGTTTTCAGGTGTCATGCGTAACATGCTCCTAAAATCTTGTGGATAATTCTCTCTTAACTCATTTGCAATAGAATTTAATGGACCTAACACTTCCCTGCGAGCAATCCACTCTTTTACCCACCATCGCCTTTTCTTTCTTGGTTTCTTTTTTAACCCTTCATTGCATGGCGATTCATATATGAATCATTTTTTCAAACTTTGGTAGCACTGTGAAATAAGCTTTTACTTCACTGCATGATGGTTCTGTATTGAATCAATATCTGTTATTTGCAAGTAGTTCAAAATCTAGCCACTAGAGTGCAGGGATTTTAAGAAAATCGGTTATAACATCTGTGATGTACCATGTGGTTGCTTTGTTGGACTTTGCTGTTTTCAATAAGAGTGTTTGTATAATTTAAAGATTTTAACCTTTAATGAAAAAAACTGTTTGTATTAGTACAGAATATATTTGATATTTTAGACTGTTATTATATGTTAAACCACAAATATTTTGGCCATATTTTGCATTTTACAATCTGATTCATTTGTGCATCACTATGAAATTAGGTAGGTGTCAGGAGTAACTGGGGTGACTATTAGTTTATAGGTTATGTACAGTTGTGTTTGAGGATATTTGTAGTGATAAACATGGATATTATAAATTTATCTAATGATGGAATTTTAAATGAATTGTTGTTGGACATTCCTAGTGACAGTGATTGTAATGATGATGATTTCTTAGACAGTGAATTTGAAATTGATAATGTAGCAGACACTGAGATTATAAATATTGTTGATAGAAAAATAATTGAGGATGTGAGTAATCTACAAAATGTAAGTAGCAATAACTCTATTATTGTTGAAGAAGATAGGCCTACAATAATTATTGAAGATGCAAATGACAAAAAAAATTCAAAAGAACATTTAGGCCGGCCTAGGCCTATAATACCAAAACCTTATTGTAATGTCAAATGGAAAGTAGGAAACCAAAAATTTAATGACCACATTTTTATTGGTGATAGAACCATTCCAGACAATATTAAAGAATTAGATACACCTTTTCAATATTTTAAGTATTTTATTGATGATGATTTGTATGAATTAATTGTCGAAGAAACTCTAAAATACAGTTTGTTTAAAGATATAAATCAACCTTTTCATGTGTCTATTGGTGAACTCAAACGTTATTTTGGAATTTTAATTCTTATGTCTGTTTCTAAATTAAATAATATACGTCAGTATTGGGATCCAATAATTGGAAATAAACTTATAATTGAAACAATGACTGTCAACCAATTTGAAAAAATTAGAAAATATTTGCATTTTAGTGATCTATCAAAAATGCCAGACAACACAGACCCACAGTTTGATAGACTTTATAGAATTAGACCTGTCATTAAATACCTAAATAAAAAATTTATCACTGTGCCTTTAGAAGAACATCTTTCAGTAGATGAACAGATTTGTGCCACAAAGGCAAAACATTTTCTAAAAACCTACAACCCTATGAAACCTCATAAATGGGGATTCAAGAATTTTGTGCTTTGTGGTGCATCTGGTTTTGCTTACCAGTTTGAATTGTATTGAGGTAAAGTTATTGACAAATCTGAGCCAGATTTAGGAGCTAGTGCTA